>BQNB010003083.1:91956-111835 GCA_026074375.1 Tanacetum coccineum | reverse complement strand
ATCCTTGCACTTTCGTAACGTTTGGGACGAAACATGCAATTTGGCCAAACTTTAGGGACGATTTATGCAATTTACTCTTTTAATACTGTAAGTATATGTTTATGCAGGTAGGTGATTTTGGATTATCAAAGATAAAGCGCAACACTTTAGTTTCAGGTGGAGTTAGGGGAACTCTGCCATGGATGGCTCCCGAGCTACTCAACGGTAGTAGCACTAAAGTGTCTGAGAAGGTATGTATATTTATATCATCGCCAAATAGCGAGTGTTCTTTTTTTAAGCATATACTGTTTGTTTCTGTTATAGGTTGACGTTTTCTCTTTTGGGATTGTGTTATGGGAGATCCTTACTGGTGAAGAGCCCTATGCAAATATGCACTATGGTGCAATCATAGGTAAGCTCAATATGATGTTCTGATAAATTTGAGTACGTTGCGGTATTGAACGTTTGGCTAATGACATCTGAATGTGTGTTGCAGGAGGGATTGTTAGCAACACATTGAGACCCCTAATTCCAAAGGATTGTGACGGTGAATGGAGAAGGCTAATGGAGCTGTGTTGGTCGCCTAACCCGATGCTCAGGCCTTCGTTTACTGAAATAACCAACAAGTTACGTGTTATGTCCCACACCAAAACCCACGCACACAAGGCGGCAAGGGGGGGATCATAGCTAATGATGGCGTCTAAATCATTAAGAAGAAAAAGGTACATACTAGATACGGAGTACCAAATTTTGGCACAAGTATACGCGTGATGGAACTGGTATAGAATTTGTTGTTTGTGTTATTTGATGATTATTTTATGATGTTCTCTGGAGAGAAAATTGTTGTATGTATGTTGTTATACATCTATTGTATGTTGGACCAGAATTACACAGATGTTGTTTTGCCTTTTTTACCAACGTATTATTGTCCTTGCGGCGGGCATGTGGGTTGGTGAGTGTTGTCGCTTATCGACATATATGGTTGTTAAATAAGTGATATTCAGGTAAATGAAATATGGCTAGTATCGAGAGATCATTTGTGTTTGTCCAATACTAAATAGAAGTTATGATGATTTAAAGCTTGTTATATTTTGCCTTTGAATTTGGTTACAAGAGTACCAGCATATCTCAGCTTTGACATTGTTGCACCAAATTAGAAGAGCAAAAGTTGTAAATAATTTTTTTCTTAAAAGCTCAAATTTAGGTTTCGTTTGTTCTTTCGAGGTTTTACCTCTTCATCTGCAAACCATGTCTGCAGAAGAAGAGGTGCATCTAAGCTCTTCATCTGCAAAGAAGAAGACTATTTGTTTTTTTTCCTCTAGAAGTACTTCTTTCATTTTTGTTTCTTTATCTTTTTACTAGTGTTTTTTATGTTTTCGTCTGTTTTTTTACATTTTAGTCAGTTATTTTACGTTTTCATCAGTTATTTTACGTTTTCATCAGTTTTATACGTTTTCGTTAGTATTTTTACGTTTTCGTCAGTTTTTTACGTTTTCGTCCTGTTTTTTTTTACCGTTTTCCCCCGTCATTTATTTTACGTTTTCGTCAGTTTTTTTACGTTTCCGGTCAGTTTTTTGTACATTTTTTCGTTAGTGTTTTATACTTTTGGTCAGTTTTTTTTTTTGTTTTTTTTTTTTTTTTTTTTGCCTTTTTTTTTTTGTGTGGGGTCATTTTTTACGTTTTCCCGTCAGTTATATTAACGTTATCTACCTTTTTGTCATTTTTTTATGTTTTTGTCAGTTATTTTACGTTTTCGTCATTTTTTACGTTTTCGTCTGTTTTTTACGTTGTCGTACTTTTACGGATGAAAACTTGAAAAAACAGAGGAAACCCAAAAAAACGTGCGAAAACGTATTAAAATGGAGGAAAACGTAAAAAGATAGACGCAAACGTAAAAAGACGGACGCAAACGTAATAAGAGGTGCGAAAACGTAGAAAAAACGTACGAAAACATAAAAAAACAGACGAAGACGTAAAAATAGGTAATAACGTTAAAAAACAAACGAAAAAGTAAAATAACGGAGGAAAACGTAAAAAACTAGACGAAAACATAAAATAACTGACAAAGACGAAAATATACAGACGAAAACGTAAAAAAGCAGACGAGAACGTAAAAAAACAGACGAAACGTAAAAAAACGGACGAAATGTAAAAAAAAAGACAAAAACGTAAAAAACATAAAAAACCTGACGAAAACGTAAGAAAACAGACGATAACGTAAAAACTAACGAAAACGTAAAAAACAGACGAAAACCTAAAAAAATGGACGAAAACATAAAAAAGATGACGAAAACGTAAAATAATTGACGAAAACAGAAAAAAACAAACGAAAACGTAAAAAACTGACGAAAACGTAAAAAAACTGACGAAAACGTAAAATAACTAACAAAAACGTAAAAAACAGACGAAAACGTAAAAATACTAACGAAAACGTAAAAATACTTACGAAAAAGTAAAATAACTGACGAAAACGTAAAAAACAGACGAAAACGTAAAAAAATTGACAAAAACGTAAAAAAAACCTGACAAAAACATAAAATAACTGGTGAAAACTTAAAAAAATATTATATATCGTAGAAAAACGGAGAAAATGTAGAAATCATAGAACTGATTAAAATGGATGGAAACGTAAAAAACGTACAAAAAAAAAATAAAGACGGTTGAAAACGTATAAACTCGGAAAAAGTATGAATTATTTAATTATTGTAGAAAGAAGTAAGAAGAAGAGGTAAGAAGTGAAATATTTTCTCTGAATTTTTGAAGAGGTTAGAAGTGATTTTTACCACTTATCTCTGCAAATAAACAAACAAAAACGTCTAAAAGACTGCAGACATAAGTGGTGAAAAGATGTTAGAAGAGGTTATTTTGAAAAAACAAACAAAAGCTTAGTTGAAAATAAAAAGGGGATATCATTATGGACAAACACAAAATTATAACATAAGGATTATGAAAGCAAAGTTTATTAGGCCGGCTGGTTCACTGATTTTGTTAATGTTAAGAGCATCTATCTTTTGTTTTAACGATTAGTAAACAAAACAAATAATGGGTAATTATACGTGACTAACTTTGTTTTGAAGTTAAATATTATGACGGTTGATAAATCTACGGTTTTGAGAATTCTAAGATTTTTCTGGAGAATTATATTAAATATTTTATACTTATATAGTTATAATACTTGTGCGTGCGTAAGTTTTGCATAAAACTTTCATTATGCATTAATATCGATTCAGTTTATTGTATAGGTTTTATGTTGCATGAAGAATTTGACTTTGTTTAATTGGCATGATGTTTATGTTGATGTTGTTTAAATTTATTAATTTAACTATTGATATCATGTTCTAAACATTAAGTGTGTTTAGTAGGACGTAACGAGCCCTTGAAAAATATGCATTGTTGCTATATTTACAATCTCGTTTATTTATTTTCATCTCACAGTAAATCACAAGATCGTGTATTCATTTTGATATTCATATTTCTGCTAATAATTAATTTTAGCTTATTTAATTTATTATAAACCCGTGTACGTGGCGATTATACTTAGAAAGATGAATAACATGTGTAGACCTCTCGATCGGTCCAATTGTCTCAAAGATTTGATAAATACTTGAGTCTGAACCGAACTCCGACTTAAAAATAACTCGCGAGCAAGCTCGAGCTTTACAAATAAGGCTTCAGAGGGTGTTTGTTTCGGTTTATATGCGCGCTTATGGGCTTATTTGATTTCGGCTTATATAACATAAGCCCAATTTTCCGGCTTATTTTGAGACTTGTGGGATTATATAAGTTTATTACGATATGATAAACTTATATAAGTCCATAAGTCTCGATATAAGCCAGAAAATAGGGGCTTATGTTATATAAGCCGAAATCAAATAAGCTCATAAGCCCGCATATAAGCCGAAACAAACACCCTCTCAAATTGTGAAATTTTGGTCCACAAGTATTTTCTACTACCAGTAGTTGACTATTTTTATATTTTTTTTATTGTCATATATAAATTGTGGGGTGTTTGGTTTGAGGTTGAAACTTGAAAGAAAAAAAGTAGTTGTAAAATGGAGTCACCATTTAAGGCATCGATATTGAAAGGGAAGGTGGCTCTTTTGACCGGTGGTGGTTCCGGCATCGGCTTCGAGATTTCAACTCAGTTCGGTCTCCATGGTGCTTCCATCGCCATCATGGGCCGTCGTAAATCCGTCGTTGACTCCGCCGTTGACTCCCTCCGATCCCTTGGCATCCCGGTCTGTCTCTAAGGGGTGTTTGTTTCGTCGGGCTTATGTTTCATAAGCCCCAATTTTCTGGCTTATTTTGGGACTTGTGATAAACTTATATAAGCCATAAGCCTCAAAATAAGCCGAAATCAAATTTGATTTGGGCTTATATCTCATAAGCTCCTTACGGGCTTATATAAGTTTATCATATCATAATAAACTTATATAAGCCCACAAGTCTCAAAATAAGCCGAAAAATTAGGGCTTATGAAATATAAGCGCCGAAACAAACACCTCCTAATCATCTTTCTATTATATTTATATTTAAATTTAAATGTGTTAGTGATAATTAATAATATATACAAACAACAAAATGAAGTGAATTTATGTATTTGTAGGCAGTTGGTTTTGCTGGTGATGTACGGAACCAAGAGGATGCCAAGCGAGTTGTCGAATCCACATTTCGACATTTCGGCAAACTCGATATTTTAGTCAACGCTGCTGCTGGCAATTTCCTTGTTTCCCCCGAAGACCTTTCACCTAATGGCTTTCGCACAGGCATACACTTTCTTACTACTATTCATTTTATTATTATCACTTGCCGTTTTTCCGTTTAAACGAATGAAATAAGTTTGTAATGTTGGCCTAGTATAGTTATGGACATAGACTCAGTTGGGACGTTTACCATGTGCCACACCGCGCTTAATTATCTTAAGAAAGGTGGCCTTGGTAGAATCAACGATGACGCTGGTGGACTTATACTCAACATTAGCGCCACTCTCCACTACACTGCTTCTTGGTACCAGATCCATGTTTCCGCTGCTAAGGTATACTGCTACTACTATTTAGGGGGTGTTTGTTTCGGTGGGCTTATGTTTCATAAGCCCTAATTTTTTGGCTTATTTTGAGACTTATGGGCTTATATAAGTTTATTATGATATGATAAGCTTATATAAAGCCCATAAGTCCACAAAATTGGGGCTTATGAAATATAAGCCGAAATCAAATTTGATTTGGGCTTATATATCATAAGCCCCAATTTTCTGGCTTATTGAGACTTAGTGGCTTATATAAGTTTATTATATCATAATAAACTCATATAAGCCTATAAGTCTCAATAAGCCAGAAAATTGGGTCTTATGAAATATAAGCCCAAATGGGCTTATGTTTCATAAGCCGAAACAAACACCCCCTTACTTACTATCTATGTTTTGCGTTCTACTGTAACAATTTTTTTATACATAGGCTGCTGTTGATGCTGTTACAAGAAATTTGGCTCTCGAATGGGGTACTGATTACGATATTCGAGTCAATGGGATTGCACCTGGACCCATCAACGATACTCCCGGCATGAGGAAACTTGGCCCTGATGAGATCAAGGCCCAAAGAACTAAAGAACTTATGCCGCTCTTCAGACTTGGGGAAAAATCAGATATTGCCTTTGCCGCCCTCTATCTTGCGTCAAATGCTGGTTTGTCTTATCAACTTTTACTTGCTACATTCCCGCTAGTATGATAAAGTTTCTTTTCTAAAACATCCATGTTTGCTTGATATCAAGGAAATTACGTGAATGGGACGACCCTTATTGTTGATGGAGGACTGTGGTTAAGCCGTCCGCGCCATATGGCAAAGGATGAAGTCAAGATGCTTTCTCGGGTAGTAGAAAAACGCACTAGAGCTGCACCTTCTAGCAAGCTCTAGCATAATGGAATTGGTGGATTTGTGCTATGAGACTCGTTTCTCTATAGCAACTATTATTTTTTACCAATGCATCGGTTATTAAAATTATTGATGTCCGTGTAATTTCCTCCGTATACTTTTGCTATTTATCAGTCAAAATAACTTGTATCTTTGAACAAAAGAAAGACAATTGGTAACTTTGTGGAGTATGAGATAGAAGAAACCAGAGTTACCATGTTTGCTAAATTATAACATAAGTTGTGTAGAAATTGTTATCTGAATTCTAGTGTTTCCGTGTCAGTAGAATTCTGAACTTGTTTCGTATACTCATTTGGATTTCAGGGATTTGTATTGCATGTTGCAATTATAACATAATGCAAAGCATCATTCAATATGCAATCATAATCATAATCCGCATGTATGCTCTGCAACTTCAGGAGCGTTGAGGACAGGATAAGGTTGGGTTAAGATTGGGTATACCTATAAACTAACAAATTGATTTCATATGACTCGGATCCCATAAATCATGATGGTGAGGAGCTGAGGCATTTGAGAGCCTATATGATGCACAACCAAAAGTTCATCTGCAAGCAACAAACAAGATGTTGCAGTATCTCAAATGAGCAGGGCATGAAATCCTACTGGAGGGGACTAGAGGATTGCTTAGTTGCTTACTACTATAACAGATCCGTGTTTGATAGGAGGGTCAGTTGATCCACTCGTCAAAGACCGTGGGAACTAAGAAAAAAAATATATAATGAAGGTTATTAGTGTTAGGCCGGCTGGTCCCAGTGTTTATTAACTAATATTAATTTTTGAGTCGAATAAATAGTGTCCACAAAACTGTAGCGAAGAAAAGATGGAGTCGCCATTTAAGGCATCGATATTGGAAGGGAAGGTGGCTCTTCTGACCGGTGGTGGTTCTGGCATCGGCTTCGAGATTTCAACTCAGTTCGGTCTCCATGGTGCTTCCATCGCCATCATGGGCCGTCGCAAGTCCGTCGTTGACTCCGCCGTTGACTCCGCCGTTGACTCCCTTCGCTCCCAAGGCATCCCGGTAGGTCTACTACTGTCTACTCATACTCATAGATAGATAGATATATGTATTTAACAAGTGAATAATTGATACTTGAATTGAATATATATTTATATTTATAGGCAGTTGGTTTTGCTGGTGATGTACGGAACCAAGAGGATGCCAAACGAGTTGTCGAATCCACATTTCGACATTTCGGCAAACTCGATATTTTAGTCAACGCTGCTGCTGGCAATTTCCTTGTTTCCCCCGAAGACCTTTCGCCTAATGGCTTTCGCACAGGCATACACTTTCTTACTACTATTCATTTCATTATAATCACTTGCTGTTTTTCTGTTTAAACGAATGATATAGTTTGTACTGTTGGCCTAGTACAGTTATGGACATAGACTCAGTTGGGACGTTTACCATGTGCCACACCGCGCTTAACTATCTTAAGAAAGGAGGACCTGGTAGAACCACCGACGACGACACTGGTGGACTTATACTCAACATCAGTGCCACTCTCCACTACACTGCTTCTTGGTACCAGATTCATGTTTCCGCTGCTAAGGTATGTATACTAGAAGAATATCTGCATACCATTACCCTGTAAGAAGTTCATATGTATGTCAATGATTGAATGAATGTATGTACCTATTTAGGCCGCTGTTGATTCTATTACAAGAACTTTGGCCCTGGAATGGAGTACTGATTACGATATCCGAGTCAATGGGATTGCCCCTGGACCAATCAACGATACTCCTGGCATCAGGAAACTTGGCCCTGAAGAGATCGAATCCAAAAGAACTAAAGATGCTACGCCTCTCTTCAAACTTGGGGAGAAATCAGATATTGCCTTTGCCGCCCTCTATCTTGCGTCAAATGCTGGTTTGTCTCTTATCAACTTTTACTTGCTACATTCCCACCAGTGTGATAAAGATTCTTTTCTAAAACATCCATGTTTGCTTGAAATCAAGGAAATTACGTGAATGGGACGACCCTTATTGTTGATGGAGGACTGTGGTTAAGCCGTCCGCGCCATATGGCAAAGGATGAAGTCAAGATGCTTTCTCGGGTAGTAGAAAAACGCACTAGAGCTGCACCTTCTAGCAAGCTCTAGCTTTATGGAATTGGTGGATTTGTGCTATGAGACTCGTTTCTCTATAGCAACTATTATTTTTACCAATGCACTGGTGATTACAATTACTCATGTCCATGTTTACTTTTTCTATTCATCAGTAAAAATAAGTCGTATGTTTGAACATCAGTAAGACAATTGGTAACTTTGTGCATGAGTGCAGCATATGCCAAAGTATGAGATATAAGTTGTGTAGAAATTGTTGATCTGAATTCTAGTGTTTTCGTATCAGTAGAATTCTGAACTTGTTTCGTATACTCATTTAGATTTCAGGGATTTGTATTGCATGTTGCAATTATAACATAATCCAAAGCTTCATTCAATACGCAATCATAATCTTACATCCCGACTGAACTTGGTAATTAAAGCGTTTGCAATAGCCTGGTACGAAATTAATATATGTATAGCGACCTAATGTACAAATAAGCCAAGTAAACAAGATACATTTTCTACAAAATTCAAGCAGCTCTATTCATCTAATGATACAAAATTTGACTTTCTGTTGTTCAACATCTGTGAAGAGGCGCAGGGTAAACGTCCAGTGGTTGGTATCTCAAGCGGTCATTGTGGGGCAGCGGTCCTTCCTGAAAGTCACAAACCCGTTAGCAGCAGCATATCACGGCTGTATTTCCATATGTTAAATCCAATTTAAATGTATAAAACAGATACCTCTTCCACATTTATTTGGAAAGGCTTCACAAAATCTTCAAACATCTCTGGAGACAATCTTTCAACTTTCTCTTTGACTTCCTGTAATCGTTCAACAATCTCCGTTTATATGTAAACCACTCGCATAATTTCAACTTATGGGGAAAACCAATCATATGTAAAACTTACCAGCCCGGTAATCCTTGACTTTTCCAGTAATTCATTTGAAATCAAATCCAGTATATGCCTATTCGCCGTCAATCCTTTCATTGCAAGTTCTTCAGTCTCTTCGATATACTGCCACCCATATTAGATATAACTTTATCAGATAAAATATGGAAGCGGGCAATACATTGCACTAAGAAAAACAAGGGAGGAAGCGAGAGTTACTCTTGTCAATTCTCGAGTGAAGAGCTCTGAAACTTCGACCGTCATATCAGCAGGAACTACATGAGGGTCATCCCACTGAACCAGGGTAACAAGACAGGTGAATTAATAAAATAAGGCAATTCAGCAGTCATACAATGACATAAACTTGAGGATACAAGTAACACATATAGATAAGTATGAAAAGCTTACCCTGTATTTTATGAGTTCTCCGTCAGTGCTGTCTGCTCTATTAGCCAGTCCGACTCTGTTTGTCAAAGTAGCAAAGCCCAATCTTGAATTTCTAGGGCTTATCACCATTTCTCGAGCAATCTGAGGACATCACGTGTTAAGTTAGATGCAATCTACAGAATTCGACAAAGTTTAATCTTTGTAACAAATAGACCTCAATAACTTATACATTGTGAACAGTTGCAAGATTTATTCCATCATTCTATGTTAAGCTTTCGGATTTATATTTTTTAGGTGGCATGAGGTTACTATCTTGTGCATATTTCCTCACAAACGCAGCCCCTTTGCAATTGTACATCCACATCAGGCCTACGAATCCTCTCCCGTGAACTAAACACACATATTGAACCTTCATATGATACCAATCAACAAGTACATTAACAAGACACACTTGTGTATAACTACAGCGTTGTAAAACTTATTTAGAAGCACATAGTCAAATCCTGTTATTTGCTGGCATTAGACTACAGTTTTCGGCTAACGCCAAACATATCTATTTTGCTAGGAAATATGGGCATAATCTGCATGTATGATCTGCAACTTCAGGAGTGTTGAGGACAGGATAAGGCTGGGTTGCGCTATTATTCTAGATCCATGAGCCGAATATTGTACCAAGTATTTGTTGATTAAGATCGGGTATACCTATAGTTTGCTATTCTGTTTGACTTCAGATCCTATAAACTAACAAAATTGATTTCATATGACTGGGATCCCATAAATCATGTTGGTGAGGAGCTGAAGCATTTGAGAGCCTATATGATGCAAGTGTGGTTAGTCAGTCAATGCACAACCAAAAGTTCATATGCATGCAACAAACAAGATGTTGCAGTATCTCAAATGAGCAGGGCATGAAATCCTACTGGAGGGGACTAGAGGATTGGGAGTAAAAAGATCTGCGTTTGATAGGAGGGTAAGTTGAGACTTGGGAGTAAAAAGCAAAATCAAGTCAGCGGATTAATCTACACGCCTTTTGCACCCACAGATGAACAACTTCGAGTGTTATTTACCAAAGGGTTAAAGAGTTCCCAGAATTCCGTATACAAGCTAGAAAACTACTTGAGAGGGAGTATTGGAAAGATGAGCAATCTCTTATTTCAATAATATCCTACTTCATCTAGATGCCATAAATTAAAAGCCATGTGTGTATATATGATGTGGCTTCTTTTGCACTTCTATTCTTCCTAAATTTCCGTAAGTATTTATGTTCTTTCTTGGTAATTTTGCAAAACTGAGGCAATCCTAATACTTCAGCTTGTAGCTTGTGCCAATACTATTTTAAAAACTAAAGAACTGAGTGAAAAAGCAATACACCACCTTTGTGATCTTTTCTAGATCATCCACTCCACCATCAGTTACATCATCACCAAAGACGACACGTTCAGCACAACGCCCACCATGAGCTACCACCATTTGCATCATCATGTAGCCAAATGTTGTGTAACCTTGATCCACCATATCTTCTCTAGGGTAAAAAACAGATATCGCGGTTTCCTGCGTAAATGGGTTAAAAGTGTGAGCAGGTAAACTCAAAACCAACAAACACTGGAAACAATATGAGATTTTACCTTGCCACCAGGTAACAGTTGAGAAAATGCATGCCAGTCAAATCGAGGAAACAAATGTGCCAATAAAATATGACCAGCTTCATGTACGGCCAACAGCCTCTTCTTTTCAATAGACACCTATCACATTTACAAATATGATAATGACTATATTACCCTTACAACGATGTAAGAGGTTTACACATCAAGAGGAAAATAGATGCGTACTCTTTCTTCACATTTCTGTTGCTCTTCTTCTGTCAGGAGCACGCCCATTCCCTCAAGCAGCTGCTTATCTAACACGTCAACAATATCCTTTTGGTAGATTTTTGTATGACCTCTTCTCACCTGCACGTATGATCCATTTATTCCATTAATACTTTTTCCAGTTCATACAACAATCATAAGTTGAAGTTCACGGCAGATAAAACTTACAGCCATTATTCCAGCTTCATTGACAAGATTTCTTATATCTGCCCCAGAATACCCGACAGTACGAAACACCAGCTGTCAACGATAAACTATTAGGACCAAGTAAAATCATGATTAAATTTACAACGGCAAAGTTAACTAAAAAAATGAAATTCCAAAGTATCACATTTTCAAACTCGACATCTTCAGCAAGCTGCTTCCCAGTACTGTGCACACCAAAAATCTGTACCCTCTGTTTTGCATCAGGTAAACCAATGTACAATCGGCGATCAATACGTCCAGCTTGAACAAACTCTAAATCCAATTCATCTGGTCTATTTGTAGCACAGATGAATATGACAGCTTGTCTCAGTGAAAATCGATCAACACCAGTTTTCTCTTTTCTGTAATTCACAGAAACCATATATCAAAAACTCTTTCAAACGAAACTTTTTAAGATACTTTTGTGTTAGATACTAACTCTCCATCAAGCTGTGCGATCAGTGCATCAAATGTTGATCTTCTTCGTGGATCCTTTCTTGCATGTCTTCCAGCAATAGCATCGATCTCGTCTACAAATATAAAAGCAGGAGCCTGCACAACAAACATCTATGTTATTACACCCGAATTAATTATAATTGATATCTATAATAACGTCATACATTTCGCCTTGCAATCGAGAACATCTGATTTATTCGGGCTGCACCACTTTTTTCACTATCTGTAAACTCGGCACCAGAAGCAAACACAAAAGGCATCCCACTCTCCTTTGCTAGCGTCCGTGCAAAGAGTGTTTTACCGGTACCTGGTGGTCCGGATAGAAGTACTCCCTGGAACCAAAAACCTTCATTAGAATAGCACGCACGTGTACGATTACACTTACGTTTTTTGAAGTGTTTGACTATATGAACTTACCCGCACAAACTTGACTTCTTTTTCATAATATTGCATTGGATTCCGCATGTAAATCATTAGCTCATCCAAGAGATCCCATACGTCTCCTCCCAGCACTACATCCTTATACATTGATTTTGTATCATCAACCTCCCTAACTGGCTGGCGATGAGAACCAGATTATTGAAATAAAAAGATTAGTCACGAAGCACAAAGATAAGAAAATGTTAAAAGTAGCTTTATATTAATAAAATCAACACTTTACCAGGATAAAATTCTCAGCATAAGCCATATCGAAAAGTTGATTATACTTCTTGTAGAGGAATCGCTTTGAAGTAATGTGCAAAAGCATTAACGATTCCCGTAAAAACCACAAAACCAGAATGCCAGGCAGTAATGCAATTACAACTTTTAACAAGTAATGACTTTGTTTCTTCTGCAGTAGATCAACTTCGGCTCCAGAGTTTGTGATCATTTCAAACAGGTATGGATCAAGTGGCATATCAACCTATAAAAAACACATTACTTGATTCAGGTCGATATACGAAATAAAACGCACAATTTTTTTTATCAATATTAGAATATGAAACTTACGACATATTCAAGAGGGAACCCTTCATTCATTGTTACATACAATGTTTTCAAATCCTCGGTAAATACAACGGCAGCCACCTGAACAGAGCTCCATTGCATCAGAAATTAAGTATTGGAAAAAAAAATATATCAGATAAAAGTCGACGGGTTGACCTCAGAGCATTCAAGTTTTTCGAGAAAATAGGTGTAAGGGAGTTTAGGTCGGTAACGCCACCATCTCTTGGATATCCAAAGCGCTCGTGCCCCTTCTCTTTTCACCTTCGCGTCTTCACGGAAGCTTTTCTCGACCTCTTTCATGTCAAATTCAATTGCATACTTAGCACTTGACGAGTCTAGTTGCTCGGCTAATTCCTCCTTTTTAAGAACATCTTTCCATATTTGTAGCCTTTCTTGCCATGTTCTTCCACTCTCTTGGTTAACGTCTGCCATATGAAACTGTTACTTTTACAAACTGTTGCTAAAGATAAGCAAAGAAAAGAGCAATCACAAACTAACCAGAAAGTCCAAGCACCTCTTGAAGCTTGCTTTTGTTTTCTGTGTTCAATCTCCCATCCCGGTCAATAATTTCCTTAAGTTTGTCCTTGGAAACCGTGGATTCGTCATCGTCTTCGTCATCCCATGCATCTTCTCCGACATACGAGGAGTCATGGATAAGTGTTCCTTCAGGTCCTTCAATGAATTTCTTCATTTTGAGTCCTTTCGGCATTGACTTCCTCCATAAACCTTTTTTATACCTTTAAGAACCACCAACGCGAACAAAGCAAATTCAGTTCGAAAACTAACGAACCATGAGAGAAAATATCACAAGACATGATAGTTTTTGGTGACGGGAGGAGGTTCATCCAAGAGCAATGCAATAAAAACACTTTGATTTGTTTTTGGGCTACTGTATTTTCCACGAAGCCTACTCTGAGAGAGGTTGGTATTTAAGCGCATATAAACTACTATAATCACGTTATTAGCTACTAAAGCACTAGGATTGAAGCGAGAAAGATGATATAACTAGTGTAACTAGGAAGCTTCACTTGTATTTATGTGACTAATATATGAAATATGCAGCCACACCCCACATTTATGCATAAACTTGTTCCTCAGCAATTACACATTATCATTCGAGAGCGTTGTTAATTGGTTGATGGTGTCAGATTGAAGGTTGTTGGTGAACCATTGAGAGCATGGGCGGAGACAAGGAGGGGCCACAAGGGGTAAACCTTCTTTCCCTTCTTCTAAGAACCAATTTGTAGTGTAGTTTCTAAAAATTATCAAAGTGTGGCTCCTCGAGCAAAACTTTCTGGCTCCGCCCCTGATTAAGAGCATACTTGGCATCTGCATTGTGCCTACGTAGGACTTAAAACTACTTGGGACATTGTACTCTAAACTAAGACTATGTAGCCCCCATAGAATGGTATGACGAGTAGAATAAAAAAGAAAAAAAGATAGTTACTTTCGGATGTTAGCCGGAGTTGGTTCAGGAATCAAGGCGTCCATATAGGATTGGGACACTTGTTGAGCTTGGCGGTTGAGGAAAGGAGCACGAACAACCATATATATCTTTTGGAACGAAAGGAGCGTGAGAAACGTGTATATTACAAAGACACCAACTCTTGTAGGATCCCAATTACTCATATCCTGAAAACAAAAAAACCATTAATAATAATAATAAGGGGGTGTTTGTTTCGGCTTATACGTGGGCTTATGAGCTTATTTGATTTCGCCTTATATTTCATAAGCCTCAATTTTCCGGCTTATTTTGAGAGTTTGTGGGCTTATATAAGTTTATTATCATGACATGATAAACTTATTTATTATAAAGTCTCAAAATAAGCCAGAAAATTGGGGGTTATGAAATAAGGTGATAAGCCGACATAAAAGGCGAAAGAAACACCCCCTAAATAGTGAATGTAGGTAGGCACCTTCCATTTAGCGAAATGGTTCCAAGTGATGAATTGAGTTATGGCATTGGATAAAGATTGTCGAAAGGCGGTTTCTTTCTTGAGAGAATCCCCAAAATAAGAAAACAATCTGTTGAATGGGTCTTGTTGTTCATCTTCGTCTTCTGGTGGTGTTGGATTAGCATCTGAAGAAGCATAAACACGAAGGTGGAAATTGGGATTTCTTCTTGTTGTTGTTTTAATTATAGTTTCAGATACTATATTGAAACGAGGAGTGGGGGGTAACATAAAATTCAATGTTTCATTTCTTCTTCTAATTCTTCTTGTAATTCTATTATTACAACAACAAGAAGAAGATAACAAGTAGGAGGATTTGTTTGTCCTCAGCAGCTGAAGTTGTGCATCCATTTCTATCTATCTATCTATGAATAATTTTAAGAAGAACAACTAGTAGTAGCAGCCATCTTCTACCGGCTACTGCAACTAAACACACAAGGAAGGAGGAGGGGGGTTTTAGTTCTTGTTTGTTTTAAAGGTTTATCCTTTTTCTTTTTCTTTTTCTTTTTCTTCTTTCTTCTTGTCAAAATCAAAAGGGACTATCATAAAATTAGGTTCGGTCATGTTGTCACACCTCACGCTATTTATAACCTTGGTTACTAGTATTCAGGCTGACTAAAAAGGTACAAAATAGTACAAAACATCCTTTTTGTCTTCCTGTGCAACACGGTTTTTTACTTCCGTACTTTTTAACAGTTTAATATTTTTGACTTATTAAATTTTATATTTTTTGTTTCGCACTTTCTTTTATAATATAAACAAAACTAAAAAAAAATTTAAAAAATCAAAAAACATGAGACGTAACGTCCTTAAATCACAGAATATATAAACATACAAATTAAAGTCAATGGTACTTAAGTAATTAACCACACCAAAATATTTTGTGTTCTAACAAAAACATTCCATGTCGTTTACATGTTGTTGCAAATTTTAACTCTAGCGATTAACATTAACTTACTGATAGCGTATGAGATATCCAGCTCAAGTGGTTATGGATCATACACTCATAATAGGCCAATGACAAGCCCAACGACGTTAAGGGAACGTCATAGCCCGCCTAGGAAGCAACTTCCCAGGCCAGGCATCAGTAAAGGTAAGCTTGACGAACACGCCCACGCAACCATTAGACAGGGAACTTTTCTCAGAAGTTATCTCAACAAACAACATGTGTCTTAACTCATTCGACGAAATCGGACCCAGGTTTCCCACTTTCCCCACATGGACGACGTATGCACTTTCCAAACCATAAGGACGAAATGGGCAATTTGACCAAACCACAAGGATGGTTTTTGCATTTTACTCCCATACTTTTGTCTTTTTTATATTTACAAAAACAATCCTTGCCTTTACCTATTGTTACGTAAGGTATGTAAATCGAGATTAAAAGTGGATTAGGATGGTTATGTTGTTTGATTTCCCGTGTTGAACGATAAGGACCCGAAGAGATGTTAAAGATTAAGAATCTCAGGTAACCCTTAAACAAACCATGATGTGTGTGTTACTGTGTGTGAACAATATTTTGCTCAAGTTTGTGAAAACTTGATGAATTTGTGTGTGACGCCTTCTATTGATATAGAGGCGTCTAAGGTGGGGTTTCTAGTTTTTTTGCCCTTAATAGAGGTCTTATTGCGAAGTGGGTTTGGCGCTTCCTTTCACAAGATAACTCTTTATGGTGTCAGCTTATTTCTGCCATTCACGGATCAAATATTACAGATCTTTCTACTGCGTATCCTTCAACATGGAATTCTATAATCAAAGAGTTTAATTACCTCAAGGTTCAAGGCGTTGATGTTTTCTCCCATTGCAAGATTAGGATTGGTAATGGGTTGCACACTCGGTTTTGGAAGGATCTTTGGATCGGTGATTGCACTTTATCAGGTTTGTTTCCTCGTCTGTTTGCTTTAGATACAGTGAAAGATATATCGGTAGCCTGTAAACTCCAGTCCCCTCTTGTTTCTTCTTTTCGCCGTAATGTTAGAGGAGGTATTGAAGAACAACAGCTTGAGCATCTTGTAGCTTTACTCGATTCTGTTATTTTGTCCAACTCGAATGATAGATGGGTTAGTGATTTAAATGGAGACGGGGTCTTTCGTGTTAAAGACGTGAGGAATTTGTTAGATGAGTTCTTTCTTCCTAGGGCGGATATTCCTACGAGGTGGGTTAAAAATATTCCGATTAAAGTTAATATTTTTGCTTGGAAACTTGCTCTTGATCGTTTGCCTACTCGAGCGAATCTCGTCCAAAGGAATGTCGTTACTGAATCGCAGTCGTGTCCCTTGTGTGATGCGATTCTTGAAGATACTTCTCACTTATTCTTCAATTGTTCTTTGGCTAGAGATGTGACGAGATTATTATGTCGCTGGTGGAATTTGGGAGTGCAATCTTTTTCATCGTATGCAGAATGGCTCGTTTGGTTCAATTCGGTTCGTCTTGCTTCTAATTTGAAGGTTATTTTGGAAGGCGTTTTTTATGTTACGTGGTGGAGTTTGTGGAATTTCCGGAACCAATTACTTTTCGCGAGTAAAAAGCCTCGTAAAGAGTCCATTTTCGATGATATTGTTTTACGATCTTTTTGTTGGTGTAAAGCTAGAGGTAGTTCTAAGTTAAGATGGGATAGTTGGATTCAACACCCATATTTGATTTCTTTGTAATTGTCTAGCTTCTTGCTAGTGTTTCTAATAAAGTTGCCGTTCAAAAAAAAAAACCGACTATAAGGAGGTCACGTGATGCGTATTTTTATTTAAATTTATTACCAAGCTTTAAATTTATACAACTCGACTACCTGTGGTCTACAACGCACTAATGGGCAGAGAACCCGATCGTGTGTAGTGTAGGATTGGTAAATTCGAGGTCGTTCCCAAGAGCTAATGGGTGGTCTAAAATTTGAGTTTTATTTGTCACTAACTTGAAAGCTGATATAATAACTGATTAAACTAATTAGTAATGGAAGCTAAGATGAATATGATGAATTTCAATCAAGGGAAAAAAGGCGTGTTAACCTAGTTACTCCTTAACTAACGTAATGATTCAAATCATAGTGCAATGTCTAACCCTCGTTCTAGATGGTAACACTAGGCCCAAATGGTGATCGTAACCTTATCTGTAATCGTGAAATCTTGCTCCAATTGGTCATATAACTCGAGATTTTGGTCCCATTGGTCATGGTACCGAGTATTATAGTCATTTGGCATCTACACACCTATTAGAGGTCACTAACAAGTATTTCCTCACACTTTTTTAAGTATGACAACCAAAATAAGATACACAAAAAGAACTAGGATTAAACTAGATAATCCGATCACAATGATAATCAATTTGTAATAAGTGTAACACATGGACTGTTTAGCCAAAGATCATGCTCATACAATCAAAATCAATGTTAATAATGAAAGTATGATGTGCTAACCAAACCAATCTCATATGATGATGATGATGTCTTCTCCTCTTTGATTTTTCTCCTTCTCTAAACCTTAAATCGACCCTAGGGTCCACACACTTTATGGGCGAGTTAGGGCTTGTATTTATAGGCCCTTGCTTATTTCGACATAACTCTGGCGTAGTTGTAAGTGATGAACTACGTCGTAGTTGCTCCCTGCCTCAAAATTCCAAAAAGCTATGCCGTAGTTGACCCGGCTGAGTTACGCCGTAGTTATTGCTATTGTGATTTTTTAAATGTGATCTAGACTTAGCTCAAAACATGAAAGTTGTAGATATCTTTTTCCTCTTTCCATGACCACTTGAATCAGCTAAAAAGGAGCTCATATGAAGAAGTTATGGTCAAAACAATAATGCACCTTTATCGAGATATTTCGTGAACATGGGTCTCAACTGTATTGTTTCTTTTCTTCATTGATTATTTAATGAGCATCCTATAATTAAACTCCAATTCATAAGTAAATTAACTACATGTGTATCTTCATCACCTTAGAAGCAATAATTTTTTGGAGTAATTTCGTTACAATGGACGGAATGCGTTGATTAACCTGAATATGTAAATATGAACGGATTAAGTACCAAATTCATATTAAAACAATATAAAATAAGGAATAAACACGAGAATTTGATATAGAAAATATTAACTATTTGATGTTATCGTCACGCGTTGATCATTTGATGAGCATACGAGGAAGACATATGGTGTCATATCCTTGGCTCGTACTGGGTAGTGCCTGCTTCTCATATTGCTGGTCGCATGTCCCCACTTGTCATATGTCATATTGTACATCTTAACCGTTAATGACAGTCGAAGAATAATTGTCCCACGCGTACGTACTGTGTGGCCTGGGATTATAGTTGGGGCTTTATTATTGAAGGGTCTTAATGATGGGTTTGATTCGTGTGTGAGATTATTGGGCTCCTTGGGCCATATGCTATCACCTTTCGTTGTAAATTTCATTCCTTAAGGACCAAGAGTTTAACAAAAGTTTACATAAATAATCCATGTAGTTAATTGTCATTTAGAAAATTAACATAAAGCCTATAGCAGAGCATGTGTAAAAAATATTTGTTAGACTAAGAGTTATCCGACCTTTTCATTTGGTCGGTCTCCACAAGACGTGACCAACCAAACCCACACAACTTTTTCATTTGTTTAGGCTGCTATGTGATCGAACAAATTGAAAGAAAAGAAGCCAAAATTTGATGGTCCCCTCCTCTCTAATACCCATATAATGGTCCCTTTACGGGGGTTTGATCACTGTTTGGTCTAAGAGAGAAAAAACTAAAATAACGCTGATGTGATGGTCTGGTTTGAACATATCGTTTGGTCGGATTACTGTTAGTCTTATAAAAAAAATTTGGGGGAGGGAAATCCAAAGAGAGAGAACATAGGCCTCTCCTCAACGATAAGGAGCAAATCCATTTCTCAACCTCAAAATCAAATCGCCACATATTCATAAAAACAATAATAACCCCATTTCATCCTTGTCAAATTTCAGAAGAAAAATGGCAGCAGCTGGATCACTCACACTCCTCCCCACAACATCCTCATCCAGCAGCAGCAACAACAACAAAGCCACCATCTCCAAAACTAACCTTCCATGCTGCCGGTTCATCCGGTCTCCACGCGGTCTAGGCTTCCTCGCAGCCTCAGCCGCTTCATTCGATCTCCACGCGCTTTCTTCTTCTTCTTCTTCCAAGCTCCCAGTAATGACTCCTACTAGTACTAGCAGAAGAAGAGGGGTGATATCAGCTGCTAAGAA
>BQNB010003083.1:71090-85384 GCA_026074375.1 Tanacetum coccineum | reverse complement strand
CCGGGAATATCTCTTCCGGAATCTTTTTATCATTGATTCTCATGTATACTATTTGACGAATCAGGCACTTTAAATCGTAAACCAAACAACTCTGTCAGAACGTAATACCAAGATGAAACCTTTTAATATGAAGCTCCCTAGTATTGTGATACGATATAATTGGTTTTAAGCGTTTTGCTTGATAACTGGAAACGATAAGCACGTCAAGTGTTAATTAAAGTTATGTCTTATAATGTTGTGAACATATTTTTATACTTTTTCAAAATGTTAAATTTTAGACCCTTAAGAATGAAAAATCGTAAAATATACCCTTGGAGTTTGCACTTTTACGAGTTTGGACTTTCTAGTTTAAAAGATGTACAAAGTAAACCTTGCACTTTAGAAAGTAACATAATTGACCCTTATAGTTATAAATTTGATAAAATGACATTTGTAGTTATAAGTTTCAGAAAGTTACGATATATACCCTTTTGCATAAAAAATGTATCGTTTTTAGTCCAAAATCCATAATAATGATATTTTTCAAATATGAAAAGTAATTTACAGGTTATAGCTTATTAATATAAGCTAATATATGAATATTTAACATAACAAAAGTTCAAAATAACAATTCGTTAAGCTAGAAATCAAAACAGGTCAAATTAGGGTTTCAAAATGAAATCGCGCGGGTTTTAAGCTCAAATTCTTTCAAAACTTAATAAAGTACTTATTATAATGTTAGATAAGCTTATTAGAATAGATTATAACAATAGTTTACAAGTTTAGCTTATAGATTAAGTAAAAATATGAAATTATGGTTTCATGAGCTTGGTTTGGATCAAAAAGGTAAAACACATATGTTTTTGAGTTCAAAGCTTTTAACAAGAGTTTAAGCATGATCATATGAACATTATAAGGGTATGAAAACAGATTGTAAGCTTATGGAACCTGGTTTTGAGCTTATAGCTTGGAAACGCGTCGAAATCGGGACTTTTAACTTCGTACGCCTAGAATAATGACTCTGGGGCTTCTTTTCTTGGTTTCTTTTGCTTCACTTTTGATATTGAGACTTCTTAGGACCTTCTTGAGCAAATATTTGCTGCTATTATAGGTTATAGAAAGAAGAAGTGGGGGATGAGTTAGAATGAAGGGTTATGAGCCCTATTTATAGTCGAATAGTACCTTGGTGGCCAAGGAGACTTAAAGCTCAAGGTTAGGACATATGTACTAGATATAGGATGGTGTGGGAAGGCTACATGATGAGTTTCTAAGGCTAGAGACTAGATTGAAGTGTTGTTTGAGTCCTTGTGGTGCCGCGGGTAAGAAAGAAAAAAAGAGAAGGATGTGGAGCTTCTACCACCAAGCAAAGGAGCTATACATGCTTGTAAGCTGCTATATAAGTAAGTAGGAGGGCCATCAAGGTGCTTGTTTGCAAGGAGTAGCTTCAAAATGGGTCAAAAAGCAAAAATGGGGGTCGCAGGTTTCTTAGGGCTTGAACTAGGGTTTTCTTGGTTATTTTTCGAGTACATTTGATTAGTAATGATAGATTAAGGATCACAAGACTTATATTAACTGGTTACAATAAGTTTTGTTAGGTGGTTTGGGTTTAAAATGGGCGAAAATGAGTAAACGGGTCAAAAGTTCAAATTAGGGTTCAATTAGCGTTTTCTAGATTTAATTCTTGTACATTGTTGTTAAAATGGTGAAATGATGATGGAATGTGATTTGTAATGTTGTAATTTATGTTATTACAACTTATTTGAGTATTGGTTTAGGTTTGCAATGGATAAAAACAAATAAACGGGTCATGGTTTAGAAACTAGCTTGGTTTTAGGATTTAGGGTTTTGAATTAGGGTTTTGAGTGTAAAAATATGTGTGAGAGCTTATGAGTAGAATAATTAGGGTTTATACATTGTATATTGAGTGTAGTAGCTTGTACAAAAGTGGTGGTGAAGAAACTAGAATGAAAACAGAGGTAAAACGGCTATTTTGGATGTCATGCTTAATGACTTGTACATTGTGCTTTTAAAGACTTGCACTTTGACTTGGAGGGAGTTTATATTTCAAATGAGATGTTATATTACTTGTACATATGCTTTAGTAACTTGTACATTCACTTTAGATATTAACCTTTCATGGAATTAGGGTTTAGAGGTAAATGATAACGGTTTAAAGCCCGTCTTGATATAACGTTGCAAATGGTACATTATATGAGTAATGTACTTTGTAAAAATGATATTAAGATATTGACTTGACATATTATGATGTTTGCTTGACATATATGAAGATAGGATTGCCATAGGTAGGTTGCGTGAGCTCGTTAACTTTAGTTATTCAAGTTATGTTGCATATTGAGATATTGGTAATGCAAGTAATGTAATAAAGAAAAAAAATTTCCCTGAAAAAGGTGGTTCATATATAATAGACAGATAGTACATTGCATCTAACTTAATAGATGGATATTTACATTGATGAAAATTACGGGTTGTTATACATAACCACCTCCAACGGGAACTAACGAATTACTGACCACATCTTGCGATTTTTGTGAATCAGTAACAGTAACTTTTAAATACTCACCATTATTACTAGAATAAGCTGACGTGGAAACGATCTTGTTGGGTTACCATGATCAAACGATCTGAAAACAGCATCGATGTAAAAAGGTTGTTCTAGAAAGGAATTGAAAGAGTTTGGGTTTGGTGATGATGTCGTAGATAATGAATCTCCTCCGTTAGTATCGTTAAGTAGAAGTGATTCCATTTGGGCCTCTTCTTCTTTTAAGCCTTCCTGATTATTCTTAAATCCCATCATTGATTTATTGAATATATTTTTTATTGAATTTAATGATTTAAAGCTGCTACTGATGATAATATGGTGATGGTTTACGGAGTGAAGATAAGGATAAAATGATTTATTTAATGTTTAATTTGAAAAAAAATGTTTAATTTGACAAGTAGGCACAATACCGGCTTCTCATCGGTAACCCTCACCTAAGTAACATTGGTCTAAGAGCACTGGGTACAGTGGTGTCATGGCTCAAGCCATAGCACTAAAAAATGCTGCCACGTTAGCAAAAGTGCTATGACACCCTATGGCACC
This sequence comes from Tanacetum coccineum, assembly GCA_026074375.1. NCBI lineage: Eukaryota > Viridiplantae > Streptophyta > Magnoliopsida > Asterales > Asteraceae > Tanacetum > Tanacetum coccineum. Next base: position 82,302 of record BQNB010003083.1, on the reverse strand, counting down.
ACATTCAGGTGCCTCCCTCGTTGACTCAAGCCATAACCATGTTTTTTAACTTGCAATTAAAAAAAACATTACAATTAAAAACAACATTAAATAAAAATAAAAATGCATACTGCGAAAACAAATAAAATAATAGAGCACCAATTTGTAAACTAATAAATAATAGAGCACCAATAGTGTAAACTAATATATATACTATAAGGTTGTAATTATTAAAAAAAAGAATATAAAGCACCAATTTGGTCATCTCCTTTGCAACTTCATCCTCTTCTTGACAGCTTCAACCTGCAAAACCAAAAAAAAAAACACAGACCACACACACAAACACATAAAAACCCTCGAAACACAAAAAAAAAGCTATGGCGCTGGCTGGTAGCCACGACGCGAAGGTCGACGACGCCAGCCACGGTGCCGTTGGCGCCACCATTTCCTGGGCTGGTACTACGGCGCGAGCTTAACAACTCACCGTACCCCTTCCTCTAAGTTATATAAACGTTGGGTAACCTTGTTAATAAACCCGTGAACATGAGTAACCTGGATGAACAAAATGAAACTCTAGTTACTTAGGCTAACTTTTTTGAAAACTTTAGTAACCTGTTTGTGTATTAACCTTATTATTAATATTATTACTTTTTTATAAAAAAAAACTTTTAAATTTTTTTATTTAATTTTTATTTTTATTATTATTTTATTAATATTATCATTATTATTATAAATATGTATTTATCAATTTTGATTATTATTATTATTTATTTTATTTCTATATTTATAATTTAAAATTTTTATATATTTAATTTTTCCTTCTTCTTATTATTATTATTGTTGTTTTTATTATAACATCATTTTTTAATTATTATTATTATTTTATTGTTGTTAAACCCCCATTTCTTTTTAAACTTAAAACCTTTTTATTCATCTTTATCGAACTAAAAACACACATAAAACATCTTTTGATAAAATCTTCTTTGTTGATGAATTGGGTGGAATAAAGATGATGTTTGTCCGCTTAAAATTGAGTTTGTGTGGTATGTTTGGTTGAAGAGGAAATAATAAATGAGTTTCAGGGGGGTATTTTGTATAGAAGATGAGAGTGGTTTTAATAATTAGAGTTTTAAATAATAATAATAATAATAATAATAATAATAAATAACAAAGAATAATTATAATAAAAAGAGAAATAGAAATATAAAAATTGTAAAGTGATAATAACAATAATAATGAGAATATAGAAATAAAGAATAATAATTATAAAAAAAATGCTTTTTTTAAGTAATAACAATAAAAATAATATTAACAAAATTTTTTTAAAAATTATAATAAAAATTAAAATTAAAAAACATTATAAGAATAAAGCGCAAAATACATCCATGTTACAAGCGAAAGGGATGTTAGAAGACGTGAGCAGATAAAAAAAAATTACATCGTTCGTTCTGTATATTGTCTTACGTTTATTGACAAATGGATGTAGTTGTACCAACTATTTTAACAGAGATGTTAATTGTGATATTAGACCCTCATCTACAGAAAAGACTGAAAAATATGAAACTTGAAGAAGAAGTAATCATATGAAAAAACAAACAAAATTAACGTAGAGTAATCCTTGATCAAAATGGCTGCTACCAATATTTCTTACTCATGCGAGACAAGATATACAACGAACTAAGTCTTTTCAATTATGTCAATCGAAGGAGCAACGAAATGAGAAAGAAAATTAGTACATGATCATTTTAATTTGCACCGTGTTTCACTCCTTGATTAAAAGTATGTAACATAAATACAACATCCAAGTACACCAACAAACAAGAATAAACTAACATAGTTTTTCTTTGTGTTCATCGTCTTGTTTAGTTTGACAAGCATAAAATCAGATATGTCGCGTTCGTTTAAGCGAAGTAAATTTTTGAGAACTCATCAAGACAAACAAAATAGAATGTATTGAGAAAGATTAGAGTATTCGTCATGCACTTTGCTTTCCATTACACTGATAGCAAATTCTACAAGTAGTTGTAGAACCACCTTCAAAATCTTTTTCATCTTTTATCTCACATGAACTCAGCTCCATATGTTCAAGCTACTAATCTCAAATAATAACCGACTATCGGTTTTGTAAGCAATCGTCAAGATTACAACGAGCATGAGCTAAACTAATAAAGCAGAAAATAATATATGCCAAACTAACCTAGTTGGTTTGACACGCCATATATTATAATCAAAGGTATATATCTTCATTATATACGGATTATCATATTATACATATATATTAAAAGCCAAGATTATTCCCCCGAGGCTTTTATTAAATGTTCTGGTGGGTTTTTTCTTAACCCGATACCAACCCGCCAGAAAACACGTGTCTCCCTAATCCTTTATCATCAACACGTGTCTCCCCCACCACCTCACTATTTCTTCCCACAACTCACCTTACACCCCCTCTCTCTCTCTCTCTCTCAAAACACATACAACTCTGATCTATTTATCAATTTATTTTTTTTCTTGATCTCACAGACCTTTTTTTTCAAGATTTGATGGGTTTGTTTTCATTTTGGGTTGTTCTTTGTTGCAGCAATTATATATGCGCCATGGGGGTTTGCTTACTTTAAAAAACTAATGCTTATTTGGCTTATCAAGATTTAGATATACACGTGTAAGGATGATAATAACGGTTGGTTTTGTTATGTATTGGATAACTGCCGCTTTTGCTGGCTTTTTTTGGGATCGATAAACTCGAGGTGAAGCAGGTATTTTTTCTAAAAACCTAATTTTTTGTAGTAACCAATGTTGTTGCAATGCTACTTTTGTTGTTTGTTTTGGAGGTTTAATAATCTTTGATAATTGGTGTTGTTGGCTATTTGTTAGTTGCTACTTTTGTTTGTTAAATGTTTTGTGCTTATTGATGTCTTTCTATTTTTGATTTTTGATTTTGATAGTTAATTGATTTTTTTGTGTTTGGTAGTCACTGTTATGATTACGGCGATTACATGTGTTGGAAATGCTATGTTCAATTTGTTCCTTTTGATGAATCCGAACACGTTAGCAGCTTAAAATAAAGGCGTAAACATCCATTTTAGGCAGGGTAAACTATTTAGTTTGCAACCATTGCGGACTGGACGTTTTTTTAGCCATAGGAGCTGTGTGTGTCTAGAGGCTGCTAACGAATCTGAAACTCACTCCATTGAAACGCCTTTAAAGGCTAAATTTTGGATGGAGTGTAATTGTGTTTTGCGGCAATATGTGATTATGTGTGTTGTCGTGGGTGTGCTTATTAAGCGTGCATCTTAGTAACTTATCTGAGCCTATTCAAAGTTAGTGACATTCGCGTATTTGGAGGGCAAAGTATTAGCTTGGCAACCATGGTGGATGTCGCTGCTTATTGGTTGTTTACCAATCAAATTGAGCCTAATGTCGTAAACTCAGAGGCAGAATCCCCGCTTAAAAAAGGGGGTAGTGTGGTGGGGCACGCTCATTAGGGTTTGTCACCCTCCCGTGCCTTGCCATGTAGAAAAATACTTCTAATTTACTACACGTGAGAGTGACAAAACCCTTATTACGCGGTCAAAACGCTACGCTTACCTGTTACCCGCTGTTTTACTGTCTTAAATCTCAAACGGTAGTGTGATATCGCTTAGCTGGGTTATCTTTGTTGTACGCAGCCGTGATATGCCAATTCCTAAAACTTCTATATGAGCCAAATAGGCGATACATTTATATACAGGGCAACACACTTCAATAAATTTGCTTTTAATGCTTTGGCGGGTTTTTTCTTAACCCGGTACCGACCCACCGGAATACCCGCTGGGCATTTGATCTAAACGCTACGCTTACCAGTTACCCGCTGTTTTACTGTCTTAAGTCTCAAACGGTATTCTAATAAGGCAATGATGAGCGAAAGTGTGATATCGCTTGGCTAGGCTATCTTTGTTGTACGCAGCCGTGATATGCCAATTCCTAAAACTTCCATCTGAGCCAAATGGGCGATACATTGTACCTTATATATTAAAAGCAAGATTATTCCCCCCGAGGCTCTCATTAAACTACTCATTAAATGTTCTGGCGGGTTAAGGGCAACACACTTTAATAGATGTGCTTTTAATGCTCTGGCGGGTTTCTTCGTAACCCGGTACCGACGCGCCAGAATACCCACTAGACATTTGATCTAAATGCTACGCTTACCTGTTACCCGTTGTTTTACTGTCTTAAATCTCAAATGGTATTCTAAAAAGGCAATGATGAGCGGAAGTGTGATATCGCTTGGCTAGGCTATCTTTGTTGTACGTAGTCGTGATACGCCGTTTCCTAAAACTTCCATCTGAGCCAAATGGGCGACACACGTCCTCTGTATGGTGTTGAAAGATAACGATCATGCAATCAATGTGAGATCGGTGTGAGAGATGCTCAGATGAGGGAGTCAACGGTGCAATAGTGGATACTTTGGAACGGCAAATACTATTAGTAAGCACGTTTTCCTTTTTTATGCGTATTTCTTCTATATGAATTTGTATCCGTAATTGTTTACATATTTGTACAGTTGCAGTCAACCATGCGCTCTTCCTAAATGAGCTTTCAAGAGACATCATTGGTTACAAGCCGAGAATGATTGCCAGGCAGTTGGTATATATATTTCACTATGTGTTTATGAACTTCTTTAGTGCTTACAAAGTTATAAAAAAAAGATGGAATTAGATGCAGGTGATACTCATGATGAAAGGTCAGTAAAATCTGTTTATGAACTTCGTTAGTGCTTACAAAGTTATAAAAAAAGAAGCTATACTCATAGGTGCAATAAAAGTTCTGACTTTATGATCTCTTCTTAAATCGATGTAAGAACCTATCCATCATTCTTTATTATTGTTTTCTTTAGGATTTAATAACAGCGTTGAAATCAATTTCACGCTTTAATAAACTTTATGTGAACATATATATAAGAAACTTCACCTGTGTTAGTTTTCGCATGCCTATCTGACAAAAAGGCTTGCAAAGCTTTCATGTAGGGATCATCATGAAATAATGAAAGAGTTGGTGAAGCTAGAGGGACTATTCCAAATGAGTTGGAAGAGCTAGAGTAAGTTTTTCCTGGTGAAGTCGGGATATAATCCGAAGAAGCCGGAGGAAGATAGTTTGGGAAGTTGGAGGAAAAGGCATCCTCCATATTAGAAGTAGGATGGTCGGGAGAAGATGACGTCGTAATGTTTAACAACCCAGCGGGTTAATAACATAAGTTATTTATTTTAGTATTAATTGTTATGTATCTTTACATACCATTTCGGAAGATATAGCGGCAGGAGGACTTTCTTGGATGGAAAAAGAAAAGTAGTTATAGTTAAGGTTTTAACCTTGTTCTCTATAATTGTGGCTCTTGATACCAATCTGTAACACCCTATTTTTAATTAGCAGCGGAAGATAATATGGGGTGAATACTTCAATGTACCATAGTCATATTCATTAGAAAACGAATCAAAAAGAGTTATTTTTGAAAATAAGTTATCATTCATTTATTTCATCAGAGTTTTTACAAAAGAGAGGTCCCAAAATCTAAATACAAAGTTTGAATGATAACGGTTTTGCCATCTTCAAGTCTGCACTCTCGTACCATTAAGTTGCTTAATTACCTGAAGATAAAACATGCTCAAAAAAGTCAAACGACAAAGGTTGAGTGAAATTCTAGGTTTAAGTTAAATAATTTGAATGCAAATTCGATATTGGGTTACGTTGTTATACACCCGTTATTTGAAAAACAATTATTATTGCACCCTTAGCTCATGAATCATGATGCCTTGGGATATATTTAGATACGTTATAGCCCCAATGGGTGCCTTTGCCAAATAAAATCACCCTGCAGTTATATTCTAATGGTGTGCAATTGGTTACCGGTATAACTGGGTACACCAACGGGGAGTCCAACCCAAATAGATCTATTCACAACATTCGCGCTCACTCCGTAGAGTAATTAACGGTTCATGATATTGGGGACTTAAAGGCAAAATAGTTACTTAGGCAATAATAAATCAGGATAGCATACAGATTAATTGCATCATAGTTTAAGCTTGTATCCCTCTCGGGGTTTATTAAAACATTTAAAATATTGAATTGCGAGGCTATTGAACTCACCTTAACAGTATTTGGGGATATTTGATGGATGCAAAGGTACTTTGGAATAGAAAGTAACGGCTTTCGGCACCGCAAACCGGATTAATATGTCAAGTCTTAGTTTGATTGTTATGTTTCAAAACTTTATAAAGTATATCATCATTGATTGAATTGTTATGGAGTATTGTATCACCGTTCGGGCCATCATAATTCAGAGGTCATTAAGTAAACGTTTGAGGAGCTAGGGCACTTTAAATCGTAAACCCAACAACTCTGTCAGAACGTAATACCAAGATGAAACCTCTTAATATGAAGCTCCCTAGTATTGTGATACGATATAATTGGTTTTAAGCGTTTTGCTTGATAACTGGAAACGATAAGCACGTCAAGCGTTAATTAAAGTTATGTCTTATAATGTTGTGAACATATTTTTATACTTTTTCAAAATGTTACATTTTAGACCCTTAAGAATGAAAAATCGCAAAATATACCCTTGGAGTTTGCACTTTTACGAGTTTGGTCCTTCTAGTTATAAGTTTCAGAAAGTTACGATATATACCATTTTGCATGAAAAATGTATCGTTTTTAGTCCAAAATCCATAATAATGATATTTTTCAAATATGAAAGTATTTTTCAGGTTTATAGCATTAGTTATATAGCTAAATTATTATATAATCTTAACTTAACAAAAGTTTTTAAAATAACGATTCGTTAAGCTAGAAATCGAAACGGGTCAAATTAGGGTTTCAAAATGAAAACGCGCGGGTTTTAAGCTCAAATTCTTTCAAAACTTAATAAAGTACTTATTATAATGTTATATAAGCTTATTAGAATAGATTATAACAATAGTTTACAAGTTTAGCTTATAGATTAAGTAAAAACATGAAATTAGGGTTTCATGAGCTCGGTTTGGATAAAAAAGGTAAAACACATATGTTTTTTAGTTCAAAGCTTTTAACAAGAGTTTAAGCATGATAATATGAACAGTGTAAGGGTATATGAAAATATATTATGTAAGTTATGGAACTGGGTTTTTGAGCTTATAGCTTGGATAGGTCGTCAAAATCGGGACTTTTTCTTCGTACGCCTAGTTATATGCGATTCATCGGGCTTCTTTTCTTGGTTTCTTTTGCTTCACTTTAATCTTGAGGACTTCTTAGGACCTTCTTGAGCAAAGAGTTGCTGCTATTATGGGTTATAGAAAGAAGAAATGGGGGATGAGTTAGAATGAAGGGTTATGAGCCCTATTTTAGTCGGAAAGTACTTGGTGCCAAGGAAACTTAGATTCAAAGGTTAAGTGACATATGTACCAGCTAGAGGATGATGTGGGAAGGCTACATGATGAGTTTCTAAGGCTAGAGACTAGATTGAAGTGTTGTTTGAGTCCTTGTGGTGCCGCGGGTAAGAAAGAAGAAAAGAGAAGGATGTGGAACTTCTACCACCAAGCAAGGGAGCTAGACATGCTTGTAAGCTGCTATAGAAGCAAGTAGGAGGGTCATCAAGGTGCTTGTTTGCAAGGAGTAGCTTCAAAATGGGCCAAAAAGCAAAAATGGGTGGTTCCAGGTTTCTTAGGGATCAATAGGGTTTCTCTTGGTTATTTTTCCGAGTACATTTGATTTGTAATGATTGATTAAAGATCACAAAGACTTATTTTAGTTTACAATAAGTTGTGATAGGTGGTTGGGTTTAAAATGGGGCAAAAATGAAGTAAACGGGGCAAAAGTTCAATTAGGGTTCAATTAGTGTTTTCTAGATTTACTCTTGTACATAGGTAGATTAAAATGGTGAAATGATGATGGATGTGATTTGTAATGTTGTAATTTATGTTTTTTCCAACTTTTTTGGAGTATGTTTAGGTTTACAATGGATAAAAACTAAGAAACAGGTCATGGTTTAGAAAAACTATCTTGGTTTTAGGGGTTTAGGGTTTTGAATTGGGTTGTGAGTGTAAAAATATGTGTGAGGCTTATGGGTACTTTTTTAGAATTTTTTAGATAATAGTTCTTTTTTTTCTTAGAGTTTTTTTAATAGAATAATTAGGGTTTTATCATTGTTTATTGAGTGTTTGTAGCTTTTGTACAAAAAAGTGGTGTGAAGAAAACTAGAATGAAAACGAGGTAAACGGCTTTTTGGATGTCATGCTTATTGACTTATACATTGTGCTTTTTAAAGACTGTGTACTTTGACTTGGAGGAGTTTATATTTCAATAAGTGTTATTTACTTGTACTTGTGCTTTGTAGACTTGTGCATTCACACTTTTAGATATTAACTTTAATGGATATTAGGATTTGTAGAGTGGTACTTGATAATGGTTTAGGTTCTGTCTTGTTATAGGTGAAATGGTACATTATATGAGTAATGTACTTTGGAAAAATGATATTATGATATTGACTTGACATATTATGATGTTTTCTTGACATATATGAAGATAGGATTGCCATAGGTAGGTTGCGTGAGCTCGTTAACTTTAGTTATGCAAGTTATGTTGCATATTGAGATATTGGTAATGCAAGTAATGTAATAGAGCGATAAAATTTTTCCTGATAAAGGTTGGTTCTATTTATAATAGACAGTTAGTACATTGGCATTCTAAACTTAATAGATGGATATTTACATTGATGAAAATTACGGGTTGTTATACATAACCACTTCCAACGGGAACTAACGAATTACTGACCACATCTTGCGATTTTTGTGAATCAGTAACATAGACTTTCAAATACTCACCATTATTACCAGAAGAAGCTGACGTGGAAATGATCTGAAAATAGCATCGACGTAAAAAGGTTGTTCTATAAAGGAATTGAAAGAGTTAGGGTTTGGTGATGATGTCGTAGATAACGAATCTCCTCCGTTAGTATCGTTAAGTAGAAGTGATTCCACTTCTTCTTCTAAGCCTTCCTGATTATTCTTAAATCCCATCATTGATTTATTGAATTTAGTGATTTAGAACTGCTACTGATGATGATGGTGGTAATGGTTTACGGAGTGAAGATAAGGATAAAATGATTTATTTAATGTTTAATTTGAAAAAAAAATGTTTAATTTGACAACTGGGCACAATACCGGCTTCTCATCGGTAACCCCTCACCTAAGTAACATTGGTCTAAGAGCAATGGGTACAGTGGTGTCATGGCTCAAGCCATAGCACTAAAAAATGTTGTCACATCAGCAAAAGTGCTATGACACCATATGACACCACATTCATGTGCCTCCCTCATTGACTCAAGCCATAACCATGTTTTTTTTAACTTGCAATTAAAAAAACATTACAATTAAAAACAACATTACATAAAAATAAAAATGCATACCGCGAAAACAAATAAAATAATAGAGTACCAATTTGTAAATTAATAAATAATAGAGCACCCAATAGTGATAGACTAATATTTAATATATATTATATATATTATTTTTATATATTAGTATTTATATATATATTATATATATATATATTTAATATTAAAAAAACGAATTTACAAGCACCAATTGTGTCATCTTCTTCGACAAACTTCATCCTCTTTTTGACAACTATTAACTGCAAAACCAAAAAAAACACAGACCACACACACAAACACATCACACACAAACACAAACACATGACAAACACAAACACATAAAAACCCACGAAACAAAAAAAAAAAAACTATGGCGCTGGCTAATAGCCACGACGCGAAGGTCGACGGCGCCAGCCACGGTGCCGTTGGCGCCACCATTTCCTGGGCTGGTACTACGGCGCGAGCGTAACAACTCACCGTACCCCTTCCTCTAAGTTATATAAATGTTGGGTAACCTTGTTAATAAACCCGTGAACATGAGTAACCTGGATAAACAAAATAAAACTCTAGTTACTTAGGCTAACTTTTTTGAAAATTTTAGTAACCTGTTTGTGTATTAACCCTATTATTAATATTATTACTTTTTTATAAAAAAAACTTTTAAATTTTTTTATTTATTTTTGTTTTTATTATTATTTTATTAATATATATTTTTATAATTTGGTATTTATCTATTTTGATTATTATTATTATTTATTTTATTTCTATATTTATAATTTAAGAATTTTATATATTTAATTTTTCCTTCTTATTATTATTATTTTATTGTTGTTAAACCCCCATTTCTTTTTAAACTTAAAACCTTTTTATTCATCTTTATCGAACTAAAAACACACATAAAACATCTTTTGATAAAATCTTCTTTGTTGATGAATTGGGTGGAATAAAGATGATGTTTTTAAAAATTGAGTTTGTGTGTATGTTTGGGTTGAAGAAGATAAATAAATGAGGTTTAAGTTGTAGAAGATGAGAAGTTGGTTCTAATAATTATAGTTTTAAATAATAATAATAATAATAATAATAATAATAATAATAATAATAATAATAAATAACAAAGAATAATTATAATAAAAAGAGAAATAGAAATATAAAAATTGTAAAGTGATAATAACAATAATAATGAGAATATAGAAATAAAGAATAATAATTATAATAAAATATAAAAAAATGCTTTTTTAAGTAATAACAATAAAAATAATATTAACAAATTTTTTTAAATAATTATAATAAAAATTAAAATTAAAAAAATTATAAGAATAAAGCGCAAAATACATCCATGTTACAAGCATAAGGGCATATATACCCTTCTTGTTACAAGACGTGATAGCAAAAAAGAATTACATCGTTTGTGTATATTGTCTTACGTTTATTGACAAATGGATGTAGTTGTCCCAACTATTTTAATAGAGATGTTCATTGTGATATTAGACCCTCATCTACGAAAAAGACTGAAAAATATGAAACTTGAAGAAGAAGTAACCATATGAAAAAACAAACAAAATTAACTTAGAGTAAGCCTTGATCAAAATGGCTGCTACCAATATTTCTTACTCATGCGAGACAAGATATACAACGAACTAAGTCTTTTCAATTATGTCAATCGAAGGAGCAACGAAACGAGAAAGAAAATGTGCACATGATCATTTTAATTTGCACCGTGTTTCACTCCTTGATTAAAAGTATGTAACATAAATACAACATCCAAGTACACTAACAAACAAGAATAAACTAACATAGTTTTTCTTTGTGTGCGTCGTCTTGTTTAGTTTGACAAGCATAAAATCAGATATGCCG
>BQNB010003083.1:0-70631 GCA_026074375.1 Tanacetum coccineum | reverse complement strand
CACCTCTCTTTCTCTTTCCATGTATGTTATTTAATTGTTCTTCAATTGGTATCATAATGTAATTCCGTGTAAGTCAACATATTTTAAGGCTAACAATCTTCCCCCAATATGTGGACATACGAAATTACTTACAATGTTCCTAACAAGTACAATTACAACAAAATAAAGTCTTCCAAAACACTTCCAAAGCTGAAGATATCTTTTGAGTTCTATTGGTCTTGAAACTTGTACTCCAGCTTGGATCTTCATTGTCTTTACTTGTTCTGGATCCATTGTAGTATGCATGAGTTAGATTAACTTCCCCCCAATTCATGCAGCATGTCTTGAAAAGCTTTCTTCATAGACTCCTTTTTGGCGAATTTTCTGAATCAGCTTCCCCCCAAACCAACATCCCTATCTTGAGCAGATTCTGAAACTTTAATGTAGCTTCAACCATCTTCTATTTGTCATTAACGTGCACAGCGGAATTTGGTAGAAGAAAAACCACACCAATTACTACTGCTACTTGTCGTTAGGTCTTGGTGAATATTCGTTCAGGGGTACATGTAAGAAATCATCAACAATTCTTCTTACGTATGTAGAATACTTCACAAACCATACTAAGTAAAGTAGTATACACTACTTCCACCTGGAAGTTGACCTAACATCAAAGTACACAATTTTCTCTCATGATGGTTGCGAACTCTCAGAAGCATCATTTTCGTGTAGGTTCATATACACGAGAAGTTCTTGTCATAAGCACAAATCTTGAAAAGTTATGAATGTCGTTGAAGAACTTTGAAAATTTTGCTTAGACTATGAAGTATCATTGTCTTGGAACAGCATAATAGGATCCCGTGAGAATTGCTGATTACATCTCAACCTTTAAACTCTTTGGATTACTTACCAACCTCGTATTCTGTCGGCTATTGCTATGACCACATAGTGAAGTAAACCCGATATACCAAACTTGAAAATAAAGTAAAATCTCCCAAATTTGTTACTTAAGCTTGCACTGCTGTTGATTAAAGAACGGTGCAAGATTAGATCTCTAAGTACCCTATACCCGCCATCAAAAGTATAAGAAGTACAACACGTCTTAAGATTATCCACATCGACATCTGCGTGTGACACTGAGTACTACAACGTAACTCCTTTAAGTGATAGTTAACCAGGTCTTCAACCAACCACCCCGACTACTGAAAACTAGATAATTCAAGTCGCAATCATAACTGTATACGATCAAGCAAGTCATCAATGGATAGAGCGGGTTTAAAGAAAAAGGGTAGAAAGTAGAAGGAAGTCTCGATGATGAAATAAGTATACGCCTTCGTGAAACCCACTTCGATCTCAAATAAGGGATACCAAATCAACTTCGTGATCACTTGACATTAAAATCTAAATTCCATAGCCGTTTTGACGTTTTAGTGAATCTTCAATGATCGTTTTAGGATTAAGTGTTGTGTTTTGCTTTGTTGTTTATGTTAAACATATTCCATAAGAATTTTGAAATTTTTTGGCATTGTTTTGTTTCCTCAAAATGTCATAAACCGCAGCCATTTTGAACCCTTGTAAACATAAACCGCAAAAATATTAAAAAAACATAAACCGCAGTAGCCAGTGACATAAACCGCAGTGGCTAGTGACATAAACCGCAGTGGCCCTATGATACACAAACCGCAGTGTGCATGTAACAAACCGCAGTCTTCATCCAAATGACAAATTCCACAGTCTTCAAGCCTAAACCCAGAAAAATGTCTTCAAATAAGCTATTTAAGCACAAATAAAGCTTTAAATAGTAATACTAAAGCAATAAGGGTTTTTTAATCAAAAACTTTCAATCTTTTCAAAATTCTCTGAAAACCAAACACCTTTTTTTTTAATAAAAAAGCACAGACGAACCCAATAACTTCAAATAAGCTTTAGGATCTGTTTGGTTGTGTAATAAGCTATCAAATCCATGTAACAATAAGCAAGAAACATTAGAAAGAAGAAGGTTTCAAGCTTTTGTACCACATAAAACATAAACCAAACCAAGCCATGGGCTATTTAGGCTTACAAAAGTAAATCACGAACCACCTAAATAAGAGCCAGAACCACAAACACGAATTCCTCTTAGGCTTTGATGGAAATTGTTACCCATAAAGATTCAGCCATATAAAAACGATCTGGAGGTCAAGGAGGATAAAAGAAATAAGTAGCCATATTATTGAATTGTAGAGAGAGAAAGAGAAAAGTGTGTGTTTCTAGAGAGAAGGGGGGAGAAACACACACTTATGAGATGTTACGTAAATTCTCACCCCTCCACGGAAGTATGAAAGGGGTATTTATAGCCCTATAGTGTCGTCTACAATACTAGCTTAACGTATCTAGACCTTTTTCGACACGACTATAATAAACTAATGTAATTCTGTATAAGTCAACAAATTTTAAGGCTAACAATAGTGTTCTTGTAGTCTACCAGTCGACCTTTGTAATTTGCACACAAGAACTAGCAATGGCTAGTAAATCCAACCGTTTGGGGAGTTTGAAATTTTTAATAGTACCCCTTCCCCTAAATGCCACCTTTTTATTTCTATATTTTCACATGTTTTTATTTTACAAGGCTGAGCATATTGGATCATCAACTGGACCGGACCAATCGAGAAACCGGACCGACCGGACCAGACCGAACATATTTTGGTCCGGTCCTCGGTTCATGCTTTTTCAGAAATTCGGTCCTCGGTACGATCGGTCCTGTCCGGTCCGGTTTGGTCTTACAAAAAACCCGACGATTATGCTTTGTTGAACCGGACCGAAGACTGAACCGGATCGACCCAGACCGGACCATTTTGGTCTGGGGTTTTGGACAAATTCGGTTTCGGTCCGTTCCGGTCTTGGTCGGTCCAGTCCGGTTTTCAGATCATGATCACCCTTATTCATGATAACTTCATACCTGAATTTTACATCACATAACACCAATATTAATGTCTTTCATTTACATCACATAACACCAAAGATTAAAACCATAACAGTTGGCTATTTGATAGTAAATACCTGAATTCATATCGCCGGATCATTCGGAGCAGCCACATGTAGCCGGAATAATTTTTCCCCAATTTGTTGAGAAGGTGAGAAGAATTTCAGAATAAAAAAAACGAAAGGTTTATGAGTGACACGTACGAAAGTTAAGATACGCACTTAGCCACTCTTATTAACCCTAAAACATTAGAAAAAAAACATACAATAAGGTATGTTTTGGGTGTCCCCCCCCCCCATAATAATAGCCCATTGTGAAAGCAGCCCAAGCTTGATGTTTTTTGTCTTCACATGTGATGACATTAATAGTATATATGATGTACTGTACTCAGGTAACTAGTTTAAAACAAAAGATTGTCCACATAAGATTTATAAAAAAAGTTTTTACGATGTGGCGAGATAGATTATTGTTTTTTCTCATAATTGTTTTGATTGGATAAATGACTTTGTCAAGTTATTGTGTGAAACTGTAAATTTTTTGTGGATATAATATTTCTCTTAAAAAAATTGTTTGGTATCTAATATAATGATTTTGGGTAAATGTGATAATTATTATTAATGGGTACAGGGGCGGACCTACATGTGTCTAATGGGGGAGCGGTTCCCTTTACGATTCGTCAAAAAAATCGGTTTTTAGTGTAAATTTTTTTTATAACAGGTTAATTAAGTGCAACTCCACATAAACTCAATTGCCACCCACCACATTAAGCCAAAACAATGAAAAAACCTTATATCTCTATCATTATCTTTGTGTGTACAACGAGTTTTGTCAAGAAATTTTTTTTGCCCCCCACCCTTCAACTTCTTGGGTCCGCCACTAAATAGGTATTATTAGATGTGTTTAAATTTTTTGTTTTTTGAGAGCTAGGTAAGCTCATAGCGAATAACATTTTATCATCAGCCACTTATCCTCCTTCCAAAAAGACACCAATAACTAAAATTCATCCTTAGATAAAAATACCAATAACACTTATCGGTCCCACAAAATACCCCAAAAATTACCCCATAAAAATACCCATACACTCTTAAAAAAACTGAATGACATATGCAGTTGGGATGGCATTGGTACCAATGGCGCGTCCGCCGATATCCTATGATGGCGCCATTGATGCCCAAATTTGCCAATTACGTGCAAATAACACCAATTACCCGGCTCTCTTAAGACCTATTTAATTTGTGTTTTTTGTTGTGGCACATGGCGACCCAAATCCACGAGACTGCCTGATAGTAAAATACATCAGGAACGGTAACACACCAAGAATCAATATTCATACACTAAAACTGATAGAATTAATACCAACTTTAATTATTAAAATGCTAAATGAGAACCAACATTGCTACCACAATTCCGCAAATGCAAAAATCAACATTAAGAACTCATATAAGGAGTGTTAGACAGCCACGTTGTTCTTAACATGCATTGTCACACCCCTAAAATATCATAGTATAATGGCAACCGAGGGCGTGTGACTTTATGATTATCATACTTCTAAGCAATACAGAACGACCTCTATATGAGACGTTTAAAGAAAATTGATCACTTGAATTATGAAATAATAAATTGTTTAAACATTCAGCGGAAGCAATAAAAATAGATGATACAACATCGTTTTTAAATAGTACAAGTGATCTTCAGATAACGGGAAATGACTGCAATGCATAAGACTTCATATAGCATCTTCGTTTCTAACACTGATAAAACATTGCTGAAAGTGTCAACAATAAAGTTGGTAGTTCATAGGTTTAGTTTTAAGCAAAAAAAAATGTAGCCGTTTAAGTAATCAGAAGATTTCATCCACATATAAATATAACAATACAAAGTCATATAAATTGCATTAACCATTGACAAGGTCATTGAACCAGAAGCGTAACGATCTACCAATAATGAATGAAAAGCCCTTGCAAGTGTCTAACCCGGACACCCGTAATCTGAAATCAAATTGAAACTGTGTTTGCTTGACTAATGTCAGTCCAAGACAAACAAGGACGTCAATCCCGATAGATCTATCTATAACATTCGCTCTTACAAGTAATTAACGGTTCATGATAAATCGGGCAGATAGTAACTTGGGTTAAATAGGGACTTAGACCAATCATATAATGAGTAATTGTGCACTTGTATTCACACGTTTGAAATAAGCAATGTTCTCACCCTAAAAGATGATTTAAAACAGTAGAGTAGTGGCCTATTAAAACTCACCTTAATAACAGTTGTACTCAATCGATATTGAAAAATGATAAAGCACGTTAGATAAGAAACAAGACTCAGTAATTTAATGACAAAATCGAGTTTAACAATCTATAAACTTAATGTATGCAAATTATCATGCAAATGGTCAAAAGGCTTGTCGTTAGAGGGTAACGTTTTATGTTTCAAAATTAGCTATTAAAAAACCTGGCTCTATGGATGACTTTACGATTATAAGTATCTATACAGGAAATTATACTATTACGCGTCGTAGTTTATATTCACACGAGTCCATGTGATCTAAACGTTATTTGTAGGTTACTAGGTTTATATTTATCGTGTTTATTCATTTACAAACGAATAAACTTCTAAATATTTTTAGCATCAAAGGATTTATATTAACCGCGTTTTAACTCATTTATACGTTATAAATTAATTTCGTCGCTACTATTTTTATTTCACCGAAAATTATTGTTTTTATAGTTTTTTAACTTTGTGATTAAATCCCGTTTCACTAACGAGTTCATTCTTTTTCATTTGAGTCTTGACACGGGACGCAAAGACTCAAATAAACATGCACGTACCCATGCTTCCTTTTGTCTAAATTTCACTAGTTAAATTCCTTGCAAGTTGTTACATATCACATGCATTATTAAAATATAACCCACATGGCTATTATTCTTTTCCTTTTTCTGATTCAAGTCGCAGCCAACAGTGGGTTTGACAACCATTTTCTTGTTGGTGTCTTCTCCCTTCACTCACGCACTGGCCTAGTGAAATATTTATTAGGTTTTCCTTTGTTACTTCGCATGGTACTATTTCTATAGGGTTAGTCATGGGATGGACGAAGGTCGAAACTAAGGGCGTGGTGATGAGTTTCTCGCAGCCCATTTAGCTGCAATGTAGCAGCAACTGCTGCGAAACTCATGGGTTCAATCAATGATGGCAGACCACAGTGGGTACGAAGCTACAATAACAGTAGCTGGGCACAAAACCATAGTGACAGTACCTGGTACGTGACCAATAACAATGGACAGTAGTCTGTCTCGAAACAATGAATGGCGAGTGGCCTTTGGTGGCGAAACAACAATGGCAGCGGGGCCCTTGTTCCAAAAACTTAAGCATTTTAGCACTCTTTTTGTTTGGAGCCATTTTCGTACGAGTTTTAAAGTCGTTGTAATTTCTTTGGTTCGTTATTAGCTACTCACGTATCATATGTTGTTCCTTAGTTTTTCATATGCTTCGCTTATTTCATGTATGTCACGACCAAGTCCTTTACATGTGTGTCTACATGCGAACCTTGCATGGTTCATACCATGCAAGTCGTGTATACGTCGTGAAAGGTCGAGGTTTGTTAAACTACAAAGTAAAGATTATACTTATGACAAGCATTAACGGTGAAGGAAAGTCGATCTGTGAGAAAAGAAAGATGTTGTATTTTACACTTATCAGATTACTATTCTGAAGACCAATACGCCGTATCCATCAAGGAAGATACGGCATATTCGTTGTAACATCCGGCAATTTTTGAAACTTTAAATGTCTATGTTACCTTTTGACATTTTGGGTCCGGTTCAATTTTTTTTTTACATTTGGACTTTTTACCGTCGCATAAAAACAATTACCGCGTAGCCTGTAAATTTTAAAACATATTTAAATAATAAATCATAATTATTATTATTTATCTCTCATTTATAAACTAAACATTTGCTCGGTTCCTGAGACTTTCAAATTACATGTGAAGGGGTACACTATTGAAGAATATAACAATAGTGTTACTTCCTAATACTATTTGCTATCATTGCTATTCCTAGCACTATTTGAGAATATATACTATTCCTAATACTATTCATAATACTATTCCTAATACTATTCCTAGCACTATTTGAGAATATATACTATTCCTAATACTATTCATAATACTATTCCTAATACTATTCCTAGCACTATTTGAGAATATATACTATTCCTATCTTTTTAAAATTTGAATCAGGTGATGAGACGTAACTATGTGAATAGAGAAAGAAATAGGTATAGGTAGGGTAGTCATGTAAGGAATATACATGATGATGTCTAATTATATTTTTTTTGAATTTGGTCAAGGTTGTCGTGAATTTAAATTGTTATTGCTATGTCTTGGGATGGGTAGTGTACCGAGATAAAAAAATTAGATCACAATGGTGAGTTGCACAATGGTCTCTTTTATACCTCAGACATTGTGAGTTACACAATGGTCTCATTTTACTTCTTAGACATTGTGAGTTGCACAATGGTCTCACTTTGTTCTTAGACATTGTAAGTTAAACAATGGTCTCTAATAATATATTTTTTTTCTCATAACTTTATACAATATTGTATTACGCGAAAACCGTCAAAATTTTGTTTACATAGAATTATGTATAAATCTAAGTATTACAAGTCTTGTATGGGCGGGACTTGTAATATAAGGATTGATATGATAATTGTTATGTTAACAAAACCCGTCACAGTTCTGTTTACATGGGATTATGCATGAATCTAAGTATTACAAGTCTTGTATGGGCAGGACTTGTAATAGGAGGATTGATGTGATAATTCAATGTTAACTCATACATAAGAACGTTTATCTTATTTACTATAACACGTATACGACATCAAATTATTTGAGCGCTATGGTCGATCTCCGTGGAAATGTTTTACTCTCTGTCACCGAGTACGGTGTTAAGCACTCGTCCCATACTCATTAGAGCACCATGAATTGTCATGTCACATCCATCACCTGAAGTAATGTGAGTACCGCGTAATGCATCGTAAATTATTAAGTATTATGATTTATATCTATTTAATTTGACAGGATTGGGACGTCTTTTCATTTAAATAAATAAATTTGTGAATACACCGAACCATAAGTTTATCATTTTCTTACAATACATAAATTTGGGAACGCTTCTTCTATGTAAAAAAGAATATAATGAGTGGGCTTAATGGTATCCAATATGATACACGATAATGAACTTGAACACCAATAATATACCTAAAATTCGTTTACAGAATTAGAAACACCACGGTGTCTTACCACTCTACAAAACCTAAGGCCTCGCTTGAGCTAATGATCTCATCTAAGATAATTACATTTGCATTTCAAATCTTGCGATCACGAACTTCTGTGGAGCTAACAACTAAGTATAAAAAAAACATGTTCCTTTCACCTATCCATAAGCTCCACCGCGAGGCTCCTTATCCATTTTGTTGATCAATCTTAGGGGGGATTGTTTTCTCTGTAGTGTTCCACAATTCGCCTATCTATCATTGTTTAATTACATCAATATCGTAAAGGGTACTGAATGTTGGGGTTTGGTCCTGGAACGGTTCCATCTTGTACAAGTCTATTCATCAAGCGATACAAACCTCCCTCAAACAATCTAAACACTTGTCGATACAATATTCGAGTGAGTTAATCGTTTCAGACCAATAGTACAACAATTTCAGTCATGGTACATTCTAGTACAGCTGATTGCGAGTTTTACACACGTAAAATATATATATACTAATATAACTTTAAGAGTAATTAAGAAAATTACCAAGTTACTCTCGATAAAATTCACTCTCAAAAATATATATAATATAATATATAATACGTATATTAAACCGGGCAAATATGATCACCCGGGTCGTTTCCCCAACGACTAGTGAAATTGAAACCTCATTTAAGTCCGGATTCTAATTTGAATAAGCAAATGGATGATTTGATTTTCTAAAGCAACAATTAAAATGGACAATTAAGAACAATTAAACTAATACGGGAAACAAATAAAACGCGACCATTAAGCAAGTAAACTAATTTTAATTCCTAAAAATGTAAACTAAATTTATAAACCTAGGATATGACGAAAGAAAATTTTAGAAACAGAAATTACTATTTTTGGCTTTTTAGATTAAAAGATATGATTTTTCTAAAATTTAAACTAATTAAAAAAACTATAAAATTAATAAAATTCTTAAAAATAAAATCCTAATTTTTTTATAAAAATTACATTAATTAAAGAAAATGTGCAGAAATTTTCTAAAAATAAAAGCCCAAATTTTTATCTTTTTATAAAAGTTTAATTAAACTAATTAAAAGCTAAACCCTACTTATTAATAAAACTAATAAATTTTAACTAAAACTTAACAAAAGACTTAACTAAGGACTAATATGCAAATTCTATAGGGACTAACGAGCAAAGATAGTAAACTGATGAAGACAATGAATAACAATAAAAACTAAAAATTACAAAACCAGTCCCTGAGAACCTAACCCGACTACAAACTAGGTCCAAATAAGCCTTAAAATAAGTTGAGAACAAAAAGTGCTTTTAAGGAAAAACTTAAAAAAGAGAAGTTGTAGAACAACTTAAGGAGAATAACTTTAATAAAAAGACTTATATCTAAAAGCCACAAATAAGCTCAATAAGAGCTTATTTATCAGCTGACCCCAGAAAGTGGGGTTTAACCCTTGGTTTTAGAAAATAAGCTCTAAAAAACTCAAAACTAGTTCAAAATGTAAAAAGAAAGAAGTTCTAATGAGCTTATGATGTGCTTAACCTAAAAATGAAAAGAAAATAGAGCTTAAAATACTTTTAGACTACTGAAAATGAGGAGGAAACTAGCAAACTCAGAAAATAAGGCATTTAGCACAAAAACCAAATAAGCTAAAAACTTTATAAAGCTAAACTAGACTCTAAAACTTTAAGGACTTATTAAACTACTTATAATCTATCTATATAAGCTATAAAATCTAGACTTATAAGCTAAATTAACAAATTAAGATTCTACTTAAGTTCCTACTGTCTTTTGGTTTTTTTATGTTTTTGAAAGACTTTTGACAGCAAAAATAAGCTAGGTAAAATAACTATAAAATAGATTTTAAATCATATTCTAAAATTAACTATAACTAACTAAAGATGCCTAAAAGATAAGCATATAAAATCCTACAATTACTAGGCTTAAATAGGATTTGAATCTATCAGCAGTACTAACTAACATAGTACATAGCGATGGCAGAGTTCTTTTTTTAACAGCTGAATAAGCTAAGAAGATAAGCAGTAAATTGAAAACTAAAACCTAAACCATATTAAGCTATATCTAGATTACTTCTAACTTGAATTTAAAAACCTAAATCCTACTTTTACTCAACTAAAAATTAAGCCAAAGGTAGCAGTACAAACTGTGACAGCAGTACTAACTTTTTAGTTAGTACTGGTGCACTTTGCACAAATGCAAACCAAGAGTGCAGGTTTCCTAAGGGAAATCCTGCACTAAGACACACTCAAATAGAGTGTATAAACAAAGTTCAAGCAAGATCTAAGCCTTGGAGGGCTTAGATCAACAATTGCACAAGTGAAATTCAAAGATAATTTCCCCTGGTGCTGGCACCAACATAATAAGCCATAACTATTTCAACTTAGCAATCTAAACTCTAAAATCTTTTGGAAACTTAATTTCTTAGAAAAACTGAACTGACTCAAAGTGTTTGCACAAATTAAATTGACTTATTGTGGTCAAACTAGCTTAATCCAAACACCCCTTTAAGACTATGACAGTTTTGATTAAGCTACTAAATTTGAAATCCAGTAAACAAGTGCTTAATACCAGACAATTAACAGATTAAAACTACTTTAATAAGCATGACTTAACAACTAAATAAGCAATAATCTAAGACTTAAGCTATTTTACTATATTTTTGGTTTTTTAGAGGTTTTTAAGACAATTATATGAAAATCTATGATTTAATCTAAGAAAATTGAAAACAGATAAACAACTATGATGATTTAGCTAGATAAAACTCAAATAAGCACTAATAAGCAAAGAGAATAAGCAAATAAGTAGATCTAAATATAGAAAGCAATGAAATCACTATTTAAAGCTAGAATTAAAGGAAATGAAAGAGAAACTTACAAACTCCTCTAGCTAAACAAGAGGACCAATAAAGGCAGCTACAAGCTCCCTAGCTTATTAGATAAGCTAGGGTAAAGTCCTTGGGATCTCTTCCAAGTTAAGATCCCCTTCCAAAAGCTCTAATCCAATAAGATCCATGATAGATTTAAACTATTAAGGGGTTATTATATGTTATTTTTAGGTAAGATTAATACTGAATTAAAATAGCTCTATTTCAGCTTATAGACTGAAAGAGCTTTAAATGAGCTTATTAGCTTATTTAAACGACTTAGCTTATTAAGAGAGCTTATGAAAAAGAGACTTGGAGAGATTTAGAAAAACCCGAAATATCATAATAAAAACATGCTTACAGTACTTTTAAAGTAAAATACAAGATAAAAAAACATCATTAAGCTAAGAATTAAAATTTAAGCTACACTAAATAAAAATTAACACAATATCTCGATAGAGTGTGTGTGAGGAAAGTGAGGCTATTTATAGGTGTTTGGTGAGCTCAGACCCTCTGCCTTACTCTCCAACCCTTCAAAAAAATCCGTACCCTGATTCTCTAATCATTGCAAAATGATTTATTTAGACCGGTATGATCAAATTGTGTGCACTCTGGATTGGCAAGCTGTCATTCGTGTTTAGGATGCAATAGTGCATCTTTTATGATGTTTTTAGCAAAAAAACCCACATACCATTGTGCTTCCTGTTCCATTAACCAGTCATAGACTTGAGAGAACTAATGAGTTGCTTTGATCTGACTAATACCCTGCCATTGTACTTGAGCTTCCTTGAATTGACCAACACACCCTTTATTTTGAGAAACCCCTTTGATTTGAGTAAAAAGGTAACTTAAGGACGACGGGTAAATAGTAAAGGGGTTCGCGCCCGTTTTTTTTTTATAGTTAAAACTGTTATTGGTTTGGGAAGTTTGCACAAATGGTCCTTGTGTTTTTTTTCTTCTTTTTCTAGTTATAAGTAACTTTCGAGAAATGCAAGTTTAGCCCTTGTGATTGTTATAAAAGGACATGGGCTAGGGATTTGGGCTTTGTTGACTTTATTGACCATCTTTGACTGGATTTGACTGAGGCTTGACTTTTCTGGCTTCGGCTTTGATCCTTTGGCTTCTTTTTGTACTCTTCAGAATCTCGTGTCCGTGCTTGCTCGTTTTTGACTGTTTTCTTATGATTTTAGATATATCCGTACCTGCATACACAAAACACAAATACAAGCATATTTTTGCCATTTTTGGTCTGTTTTGGGTTTAATTGGGTTATTTTAAGCATAAATGGATATGTGTATTCTACACTTATCAAAATTCCCCAACCTAAACGATTGCGTGTCCTCACGCAATATCACATGCCTTATAACCAAATATCTTGAAACTTCCCCAAACTAAACCTTTGAAAAGTAGCAAAGATTTTTGTTGAGAGAGATAAGAGATCACAAGTTATAAAACACCCGATTTCCCATTTTCAAAGATTTTTCTCTTTTTATGATTTTTCTTGATAATTAATTAACTACCTAACTACAATTTATTAAAAGACATAATGTATTGTTTTCATTACCTCATTGGTAACTTTTAGGATCATAGAATAAAAAGCACAATTAAGTGTCTAAAAGATAACTTCATCATCCCCGATTTTTCACTTTTCCCATGCTAAGCTTAAAAACAAGATCATTGTTAATTACAAGTCATGACACTAAATACTACTCCAAAATTAATTGTGTACTTACTGTTTCCTCCCGTAAAATCCTACATTTGTATCTCAAGATTTTTACTTAAGATCATATACCCGAAGGCCCACCCCCCCTCTTATAGACTTGTTTCGATATTAATTAATATCCAAAAATAAAGCTGTATCGTTAAAACGCAATAATTAGCTCCTAGCCCTTTTCAAAAGATCAAATGTCATCAAGATTAAAGTCCACATTGAGGCAACCAAAATTTGGCTTTTATTAGGCTACTTAAGCAAGGTACCATTCATGTCGTATACCTTTAGGCTCTTTAAGATATGAATGAACCAATCTTCTTTGCACCATATACCTTTAGGCTCTTTAAGGCACAAAGTAAGACAAAAATTAAGCAACATTATTAAACCTCAGTCCTTTAGAAAGCTACAACATCGGCCACGCCTCCGACAAGATGTAGCAAACATATTTCGACTTCGGTAACTTCCTCGACCTTTTAGAAGGCTGTAACATCGGTTGTGAGCCGGCAAGATACAACAAACTTTTATCAGTCTCGGATTATTATTGAATTCTACTTATCCCATATACCCTAAGGCTCTTTAAGGAATAAGCAAAATATTTCTTTATATGATACATATAATATGCCAAATTAAGTATTCCTGATGTGTACTCATCCTAATCACAAAGGAACTAAAGAAAACTTCTATTAGCTAATTATTAACCAAAAAACCATACAACTCTATTTATTAAACATTTATATAAAGGTGAAATAAGCTAATGGGAGAAAAAGCCACAATTAATACATATGAGCTTGAAAGAAAACCAACTATTCTACGTTTAATGTTAGACTTATAAATAACACTATCATTTCTTGTTCTTCGCAATTTAAAATCTCTAAGAAAGAAATTCGCGAACACTTAGCCTATATAAATTCCAACTCGGCATATTTAAAATCTACTTGAGATTAGCACAAGTCTTCATTTACTAATGATTCAAGTCTAGCATGTTTAAAGTCTACGTGAGACTAGCACAAACTATCATCATTAATTGTTAAGGGAGAAAGCTAGAACTCTACACGTACGATCGGGTCAAAAATTACTTCTTATTCTTACCAACGGAAAACCTACATTTTATGACAATTAAGAACTTAAAAATTTAAAATTTTTGCTATTTTTGTGGGAAAACGGGTACGTAAGAACAAAACAATAAGCAAGCAACATCAAATCGATAGATTCCCTTCCCCAAACTAAAACGAAACATTGTCCTCAATGTTTAAAGTCGGGTCTCTACGTAAATCTAAGCCGTTTATGAACGTGAGAACAAAACAATAAGCAAGCAACATCAATTGATAGAATTCCCGTCCCCAAACTAAAACGAAAACTTTGTCCTCATGATTAAAAGTCCGGTTTTCTACGTAAATCTAAGCCGTTTATGAATTATGCAAAGATAAACGTTAATCGATAATGATGAAAGGATATTGGATCTCCCCAAACTAATTTCACACAAAGGATAAGAAGCTCGAGTAGAACGGGACAAATCAACCGGACACGAGAGGCTTCATAGAATTTGTTGGGTTGATCCTACAAAAATCACAACAAACAAGCAACAAACATCGAGAAATTGGCATGCTTAAGAGCCCAATATGCTTTGTGTTCTAGTTCAACTGGTAAGTGACACGTTTTTCCATAGACTAACTTGTACGGAGTGCATCCAATTGGAGTCTTGTAAGCGGTCCTAAAAGCCCATAATGCATCATCTAGTTTGTCGGACCATGAGGCACGGTTTTCTCCAACCGTCCTCTCCAAAATTCTTTTGAGACCTCGATTCGTGACTTCAACTTGACCACTCGTTTGAGGGTGGTAAGGAGTCGAAAGACGATGGGTGACACCATATTTAGACATAACTTTATCAAATTTGTCGTTACAAAAATGGGTCCAGCAATCGCTTATGATTGCTCTCGAAGCACTGAATTGGGAGAAAAGGGATTTTAAGAACTTAACAACTACCCTAGCATCGTTGGTGGGGAGCGCTTTCGCTTCAACCCATTTGGAAAGATAGTCGACGGCTACTAGAATATATTTGTTTCCTCTAGACGACGGAAAAGGTCCCATAAAATCGATACCCCATACATCAAAAATCTCACAGACTTGAATTGCATTTTGAGGCATCTCATCACGTTGAGAGATTTTGCCTTGTCTTTGACATGCATCACAAGATTTGACAAATTCAAAAGCATCCTTATAAATGGTAGGCCAAAAGAAACCGGCATCAAAAACCTTCTTGGCGGTAAGGTTGGCACCGTAGTGTCCCCCGGTGGGTCCACTATGACAAGCTTCAAGAATTTCGAGAGCTTCTTTGCCATCTACACACCTTCGGATTATTTGATCCGCACAAGTCTTGAAAAGAAAAGGGTCATCCCAGAAATAATGTTTTACATCTTTAAAGAACTTGTTTTTCTCTTGAGTCGACATTCCTTTTTTAATGAATTTCCCCGCGTGGTAGTTAGCAAAGTCGGCGAACCACGGGGTACTTTGGTCTTTGGAAGTTATCACACTTAAAATATTTTAGCTTATACTCACATTCCATTGTGCTTTCTCCATTGCTACGTGGCATAAGCTTGATAGAGGGATACTTAGAGCATTGATTTGACTAATCTCTCCTTGCCATTTTGTAAACGATCACTTACTTTAAAATCAAATTCTTGGAGAAGTAAGACCCATCGAAGCAATCTTGCTTTGGCGTATTTCTTGTTGAAGATGTATTTCAAAGCGGAGTGGTCCATGTAAACAACACTCTTGTTCATGATTAGATATGATCGAAACTTCTCGAAAGCGTAAACAACTGCAAGCATTTCTTTCCCCCTCGGTTGTTGTGTAATTTGATTTTGCTTCTGTCATCGTCTTGCTAGCGTAATGAATTGGTCGGAAATGCTTCTCAATTCTCTGCCCTAGAACCGCACCTATTGCATAATCACTTGCATCGCACATGATTTCAAAAGGTTGGTCCCAATTCGGAGCAATGAGAATTGGAGCTTCGGTTAACTTCTTTTTCAATGTTTGATAGGCAAGAATGCAATGTCTTCCGTGAAAAAGAAAGGAGTATTCTTCGCTAAAAGATGGTCATGGGTCGAGAGATGTTTGGAAAGTCTTTGATAAATCTTCGATAGAATCCAGCATGCCCGAGAAAACTTCGAATTCCTTTGACGGTTGTTGGATGAGGAAGCTTAGAAATTACATCAACTTTGGCCTTATCGACTTCAATTCCTTTTCTAGAGATCTTATGTCCTAAAACAATGCCTTCTTTAACCATGAAATGGCTCTTTTCCCAATTTAGTGCTAATTTGGTATCTTCACACCTTTTAAGCATTCGATCTAAATTGGCAAGACATGAGGAAAAAGAATCTCCAAAAACTGAAAAATCGTCCATAAAAACCTCCATCGTTTTTTCTATCATGTCGTGAAAAATGGCCATCATACAACGTTGGAAAGTTCCGGGAGCATTGCACAAACCGAATGGCATACGACGGTACGCGAAAGTTCCGTATGGGCACGTAAAAGTAGTTTTCTCTTGATCTTTAGGATCAATTGGGATTTGAAAATACCCTGAAAAACCATCTAAGAAACAATAACAATCTTGCCGGCCAAATCCGCTCTAACATTTGGTCCATGAATGCGTAAACGGAAAAATGAGGACTTTACAAGTTGCTTCGTTCAATTTTCGATAGTCGATGCAAACTCTCCATCCCGTGACTAATCTTGTAGGCACCAATTCATTTTCTTCATTTGTAACAACGGTCATACCACCTTTTTTAGGAACACAATGGACTGGACTAACCCATGGACTATCCGATATCGGTGAAATCAATCCCGCGCCAAGAAGTTTCTACATCTTTCTTTATGAAGGCGTGGATTAAGGATTAACCCTCCTTTGATGTGACTGAAGGTTCTTAATCATCTTCTAAAGATTTTGTGAGAGCAAAATTCTGGATTCTAATACCTCGGATATCAGTAAGTTTCCAATCAATTGCTTTTTTACGGTTTTTTTCAAAACATTAATGAGTGAGGTCCTTTTCTCTGGCTCCAAATCTTTTGAAATTATGACGTGGAAGCTTGTTATTTTTCCTCAAGACCGCATACGCGAGATGCGGAAGTAATTCTTATAAGTTCGACTTCCTGGAATTCAACTTTTGGTTCATAAAATAAGCATATCGACTGAAGAATTCTTTGGTTCGACAACTTTAAGACTTTTTGAAATCCCCGGTGAGTTATCTTCTTGGTTTGGGTGAAGTATGGATCATCGTTGAGAATGCCTCGAGAATGAGAATGTCACACACGGATCATAAACTGTAGCATTGAAAACTGGTGAAACTGGTTCATCATCGATTGCTATGAAAGCATCGGCTTCCTCAAAAAGTAGAAAATCGCTTTCATCAAAAGGAGTAAGTGTTGGAGATGAAGTGGAAACAATCGGATCGTAGTACGGAGAAGGATTATTGTAAGCAACGGAATCGGAAAATCCAAGTACTTCTTGTGAGTACTCTTCACATGTGACATCGATTAGATCAACCTTCTTCAATGATTCGAGATTGTTGTATGAAATGGAAGGTGCATCACCACATTTAAGGGTTAACGATTGATCATCATTCCTAAGAGTAATCTCTCCCTCGTAAACATCGATTAAAGCATGAGCCGTCCTAAGAAAGGGTCGCCCGAGTATCAACGGTACTCGAGGATCGGCTATAAAATCAAGAACAATGAAATTGGCGGGAAAGTAAAACTTCCCTACTTTGACAAAAACATTTTCAGCTACACCGGTTGGTTTGGAAATTGTACGACCGGCTAATTCTAATACCATTTTTGTTTCAGTTAGGCCTGAGAGTTGAAGCTTTTTCCAGATGGATAAAGGCATGAGAATTAATACTAGCACCTAATCGCAAGGGCTAAGTAACTAACGAACTCTGAAATATCACATGGAATGAAAATTCGACCGGGGTCACCTAGCTTTTTCTGAAGCTTATTTTAGGACAACCCACTACAATTTCATTCAACGGTTTTTTTGGTTAACTCAAATAACTTGTTTTGTTATTTTAACATTTTTTTAAACATCGGAGCAAACTTTGGCATATGAATGAGTCTTTCAATCCAATCTCTAAACGGAGTTGCTTGAACATCTTCAAAAACCAGCTATGTTGAGCACTTGGTTTATCGTGTTCTCTAACTTTCATCCTCTCGGGATATGGAAGTTTAGATTGATACGAATTAGGATTTGGATCAAGATTATCGGTTTTCTTTGCTTTTGGTTTTGGAACTTCAATGAAAATTGAATCTTCTTCCCCCGGAGGTGGGACATGTGCGGTATTTTCCAAATTTGGATTTTGCACTTTTTCCGTTGACGTCTCCAGGTTGGGTTCATTTTGGGAAATTGAAACATCGGGTATAGGAACAAGAGGAATCAAAGGTTCTTCCAAAGTCTTACCGCTCCTTGTGGTGATAATATTAATTTGCTGTCGAGGGTTAGTCACAGTTTGACTTGGAAGAGTTCCTGGATTTGAGGTAGAAGCTGAATTTTTGAAATTATTACAAAGACTTGTCAACAAACTTGTAACATTAGCCATTTGATTTTGCAAATTTTGACCTTGATTTTGAACATTCTTCAACACCGCATCGTTTGCCTTGACGTAGTTTTCAAAATCCGTTTTCAAAACTCCTTGGTTTTGGGGCGTAGGAGCCTGAAATGGTGGAACTTGGTAAACCGGTGTTTGATTGGTTGGTGGTTGAAAAACTTGACCTTGATTGTTTTGATGGTTTTGATTGAAATTTCCTCCACGGTTTTGGTTGAAATTAGAATTGGTTCCTTGGTAACGGTTTTGGTTGTTTTGGACATTCGGTTGATTGAAACCCGGTGGTTTCATTTGGCTTGCCAAATTGGAAGGTTGGTTTCTTTGGAGAAAATTTCCAATGGCTGCGGTTTGTTGAAATTGTTGGATGTTGTCATGAAAAACAGGAAAATCGTTTCCACCTCGAGTTAACGGACAATGGTTAAAATTGTGATTCGATCCACAAGTAACACATACTTCCTCAACCGCTTTGACTGGTGCGGGAGTAGTAACAACTAAAGCTTTCATTTCATTCATCATTTTGTTCATCTTGATAGTCATCTTATCCTCAAGAGAAGCGGCTATTTGTTGCATATCGAAAGAATTATTAGAAGGTGAAGAATTAGAAAGAGGAGCATCCGTACTCACTCTTGAATCATTAGCACGACTTCTTGAGTAACGAACTTTTGACTTGCTTTTAATAATCGCTAAACCTTCTTGAGGCATCTTATCTAGAAAATTGCCACCCGCGGCGGAATCTAAGGCATCTTGATCGTTGGAATTCAAAGAATTGTAAAAAGTATCGAGTTGGTGTAGTTCCGAAAAGCCATGGTGAGGACATTGACGAAGGAGTCCTTTAAAACGTTCCCATGCTTCATTGAAGGTTTCGTTTGGTTCTTGGAAAAAATTGGTGATTTTGTTCCGAAGGTAAGTTGTTTTCGAAGGTGGGAAGAATTGATTTATGAATTTTGAAACAAGGTCGTCCCATGTGAGAATTGATCTTGGAGGTTCTTTGTCTAACCAATCTCGGGCTTCACCGTCTAGAGAAAAAGGAAAAAGCAAAAGCTTTATCGAAGTGTTCGGAACTTCGGGATGTCTAAACGTTGAAGTGACTTTGTTGAAAAATCAAAGGTGATTGTGAGGGTCTTGTCTACCCGTAAACTTATTACTTTGCACAAGATTGATCAAAGGTTGTTTAAGCTCGAAATTGTTAGCATTAATCGGTGGAACAACTATAGCATCTTCATACCCTTCGATGGGTGCTTGTAACATTTGGGCCATCGTTCGATTGTCGGCCATTGCAACAATGTTTTGATCGACAATTGGTTCTTCTAAATCAAAATTTTCAACAACAACCGGAAGAGTTTGTTGTTGACGACGTCTTCGAGATTGCGAACGAGTGCGCATAAAAAGAAAAAACTAAAAATCAAAAAGCAAAACTTTACACTAATTTTTTTTAACAATGAATTTTAACGGTTACACGGAAGAGACTTAAACCAAATAATCAACTACGGTAGCTCTTGAAAATTGCTTTTCAAGGTGAGCCGTATTTCGTAGAGACACAAATGGCAAGTGTTAAATCTTTAGTTCGATTTGGGAACCAACAAGTTCACCGGAATTAATTATGATAATACCTCCGTTGAGAGTATTATATTTTGGTATTTTTACCAATTGGTGACTTTTTTATCTCTTTAATTAAAAAGAAAGATTTTTTATATTTTTGATTTTTTTTATCTTTTACTTATACTAAAAAGAAAAGGAAAATATTTTATCTTTTACTTATACCAAAAACTTGATAAGTTGTTTTAGATACATATAAAATAATATACTTATAGAGAAATTAAGGAAATCCCCAAGTAACCCTTGGACAATTCCACTCACAAAGATATTTATAGAATACGTATATTACCGGATAAGAATGATCACCCGGGTCGTTTCCCCAACGACTAATGCAATTGATACCTTGTTTAAGCTTGAATTATGATTTGAATAAGCGAATGGATGATTTGTTAATCTAAAGCAACAATTAAAATGGACAATTAAAAACAATTAAACAATTAAACTAATAAGGGAAACAAATAAAATGCGACAATTAAGCAAACCTACTAAATTTACACCCTAACATTGCAAATTAAGTTTCTAAACCTAAATTATTATAAAATAAAATTTTAAGAAAAAGAAAATTATTTTTTAGATTATTTTTAAATTTTTTAAGAATTAAAAACTATTTAAAACTAATTAAATCCTAGAAATAAAAAAAATAGAAATTACTTGAAATTATATTTTTCCTAAGTAAAATAAGTAAAAAGAAAATTTTAGAAAAAGGAATTACTATTTTTGGATTTTTAGGTTAAAAGATATGATTTTTCTAAAATTTAAACTACTTAAAAACTATAAAATAATAAAATAATTAAAAATAGAATCCTAAAATTTTTATAAAATTTACACTAAATAAAGAAAAAGTGCAGAAAATTACTAAAAATAAAAGCCCTAAATTTTACTTTTTATTTAAAGTTTAATTGTATTTATTAAAAACTAACCCTAATTACTTAACTAAAAATTTAACGAGGGACTAACAGTGTAAAAGACTTAAGGCCTAACGGGGCTAAAGCATTTAACAGGCAAGGATCAACTAAGAAACAATTAAAACAGAAAAATTACAAGAATAGTCCCTGAGGACCTAACCCGATAATAACCAAAGTCCTATAATAAGCTCAATATTTAAAAAGTGCTTATCACCAAAAACTCTAGAGAGCAAAGTTGTAAAGGAAGCTAGTGGGAACAAAGTTAATGAAAGCTACTTGGGCTGAAAATCACAAATAAGCTCAATAAGAGCTTATTTTTAAGCTGACCTCAGAAAGGAGGGCTTAACCCTTGGTTTTAGAAAATAAGCTATAAAAAGCTCAAAATTAGTTCAAAATGAAAAAGGAAAGAAGTTCTAGTGAGCTTATGATATGCTTAATCTATAAATGAAAAGAAATAAAGGATTAAACTACTTCTAAGCTACTGAAATTGATCATGAATTAAGCAAACTTAGTGAATAAGCCAAATAACACAAAATCTAAATAAGCTAATTTGCTCAAATAGCAAAGTCAGCAAATGAGCTTTTGCAAACTTGACAAACAACTTATAAGCCACTAATTTAAGTAATAAAACCTAATACTTCAAGCTAGAATCTAAAATTTAAAAGCTAAATTCCATTGCTAACTGTTTTTGGCTTTTCATGTATTTTTGGCTTTTTTGACAGCTAATTTAAAGCTAGGAAATAAGCTACAAAATGGAAATAAAGTATTGATCTAACTTAAGCTATTAGAAAACTAATCTATAACCTAAGCTAAGTCCTAAACTCCTATAAACTCTAGCTTAATTTTGATCTTTAAAAAACAAAATCAGCAGTACCTTCACTAAGGTACTGCTGATGCACTTGTCACTTAACCACAAAGAGCCAATACAGCTACAAGCTAGGACCACACTTACACTGAACACACTCAAATGAGTGTTTTAAGCTTAGGTATGAGCATACACAAGCCTAAAGTCACTAGAACCTAAATAAGCCAACTAAGTCTAAGCCTAAAAGTGTCCTGGTGTTGACATACACAAAATAAGCTTAAACCTTCTCATTATTGCAAACTACCCTTTAAATTCTTCTTTTCTAATGATTAAAAATGAAACCAAAGCTGACATACCTAAATTGCACAAAAACCTTTGACTAATTGAAGTCAAATTAGCTTATGCCAAACACCCTTTATAATTTTGACAAATTCCTATAAAGCTTTGAAAACGAAATCTACCTAGCCTAACTTGATTACCAGATGATAAACAGCTTTTAACTAACTTATTAAACATAAACTCACAACTGAATAAGCAATAATATAAGGTTTACACTAATTTCTACTATTTTTGGTTTTTTATAGTTTTTAATGACAAAAATTAAAACTATAGATCTATGACCTTTTAAGCAAAACAGATTCAAGTTAATGACTATTAAGCAAAAATGAAGAGAAATAAGCTCGATTAAGACTAACTTATAAGCAGATAAGCAAAATTAATAAGCAATCTAAAACTAATAAGAACTAGAGACAAGTAATTAATGAAACTTAAAGAGAAACTTACAAAAAACCTTTAGCTCAACAAAAGGTCCCCAAATAAGATTAATTGGTTTAAGTAATATTAAGGCCTATTGAGCTCAAATTTTAGCTTATAGACTAAAAGAGCTTATGA
The DNA here is from genome assembly GCA_026074375.1 of Tanacetum coccineum. Taxonomy (NCBI): domain Eukaryota; kingdom Viridiplantae; phylum Streptophyta; class Magnoliopsida; order Asterales; family Asteraceae; genus Tanacetum; species Tanacetum coccineum. Next base: position 48,036 of record BQNB010003083.1, on the reverse strand, counting down.
GTAGCTTATAGCTATTTAGCTTAACAATTTAAGGTAAAATAAGAGCTTATTTAGTTAACAAGAGAGCTTAAAAGAGATTAAATTCAACTGAGTTTTATTAATAAAATAGCTCTATTTCAGCTATGATAAGTGTAGAATACACATATCTATTTATGCTTAAAATAACCCAAATAAACCCAAAACGGATCAAAAATGGCAAAAATGTGCTTGTATCTGAGTTTTATGTGTGCAGGTATGGATATGTCAAATATCACAAGAAATCAGTCAAAAACGGACACAAGAACGGATGAGTGATCAAGAAGCTAAAGAAATCAAAGCCGAAGCCAGAGAGATCATGCCTCAGCCTTCTACAGTCAACTGCAGTTAACCCACAGTCAACCAAACCCAAGCTCCATTGTTTTATAAAGCTCAAGGACTATCTTTGCAATTTATGGAAGTTGTTTACATCTTGAAATGGGGCTTGCCAAACACAAGGGCTGAATATGCAATTCTCCCAAAGATTATAAAAAGCGCGGGTCAAATGACCGGGTCAAACTACCCATGGATCTACCTCTCATCCAATCACATGCAAAGCCCCAACCCGATTACCCAATTATAACCCAACCCTAACCCATGCCCTAACCCGACCAACCCGGTTAAACTATAAACCTAATAACAGTTACTATTCACTTCATTTTTACCCAAATCAGATTAAAAACTCACTCACACAACCTGAAACACCTCACAGAACACCATGAACCCTAGTTCTTAACCCCTCATTCCCCACACTAATTAACATAGGGTTAATAACCCTCTTCACAAAATACATTAAACACAATCCTGTCACTATCAATTAAACCTTAACCCAATCCTCCCTGGCAAAATGGAAAGAATCGATTGGTGGATATGACGTGTGTGAGTGTTTACACTCACATAACTAACACACTCATATGCCACATCATTGATCCGGGTGCACACAACTTTAATCGACGATGAATAAAAATCAAGGAAAGAGATAAAATGATCGAAGGGCTGAGATAAGAGGATAGAAGGATCGAGAAGAAGGAGGTGAGCTCAAGCTTGGGGTATAAAAACCCCCCCTCATTCCAGCTTAGGGTGGTGATTTTTTTAGTTTATTTTTTTTGTAATAGTTTAATTTTGTCGATTTCGTTTTTAGTAATTTTTATGTAATTTCAATTTCCTGTTATTTTTATTTCGTATTGTAAGAAACTATTTCAGTATTAATAAAAGAATTATTTCATATCAATTTGCTTCTTCATTTAAATTCTGTCAAAGTATTTGTTATTGTGTTCATATAATGAAGGCTTGATACCTATTGGAATTGGATGGCTGCTAAGGTATCAAGGGTAGTAGGCTGATGGTCAGCAGTAGGGCTAGATTAGGATTGTTGGTTTGAGATTGAGCTTATGTGGATTAAGCCATAAGCCCACAATAAGCTGGTTCACTTTCCTGTTCTAGCTGGAAAGCCAAGGTACACACTAGTTGTTTTACATTTGTTCTTTTTCTTTTTCTTAATAAGCTGTTAAGTGTTATTAGAGTTAAATAAGCTATGTGGATTTGCTAAGAGTTTGATTGAGTAGATTTTATTAAGTAGTGAAAATCTGTCAAGTGCTTGGATCTTGCTTTGTTCATGTAGTTTGAGAGGTAGATTATTTAGTTGTTTAAGCTTATAAGCTAATAAGCTTATTCAGCTTATTGCAAATTAGATAAAGTTAAGTTTTAGCTTCTTAAAAAGCTAATAAGCTGTTTAATATAAAAAAAAATGCTGATTGTAATTCGTTAGAAGTTGCAGGGGCCAATCTTGCTTGTTTTTATAGTTTCTGTTAAGATTAAAGTTACACAGTTAGTCCTTTTAATTTTCATAGTAAGTCCTTCGTTAGTTTAATTGTTAGTCTAGTTAAGTCCCTAGGTTAAGGGACTATATCTGCCATTAGTTCAAACTTTGTGTTTTTAATAAAACTTTAAATTACCCGCCTTCCCTGATCTTTCTGGTTTTGACACTTTCGGCCCATGTGTTTTGGTTAAATTAGTTAGGTTAATAAAAAAATAGTTTTTATAAATAATAAATTAGGTTTTTAGTTTAATTAGTTAAATTAGTTTTTAATAAATAGTTTAAAATTAGGGTTTTATATATAATTAATTGCTGGCATTATTTCTTTTTATAAAAAATATTTTTATATAATTTTTAGTTTAAGTTTTATATTTTTTTTAAAAAAAATTAATTTCCAAAGTTAGATTTAATCATTTAAATTTTCAATCCTTTAGTTTTTTTTTTAATTTTAACCTTTTAAATAGAAAAATTAGTGATAAAAAATGTTTTTCTCATCTTTTTAAGTAATTTAGAGTTAATTTAGTTTAAAAAGTATTTTTCTTAGTTTTTATCAATTTAATTTCTATTTTTAGAATTTAATTTAGATTAAATAGTATTTAATTCATAAAAAATCCGAAAAGCCCTTAAAAAATATTTTTCTTTTTCCTAAAATTTTCTTTAGCATTAATTTAGGTTTAGGAATCTAGTTTACATTTTTAAGATTTAAATTGCATTTGTTTTCTTAAATGTCGCATTTTATTTACTTTCGTAATTAGTTTAATTTGTTAATTAGTTGTTTAATTGTGCCTTTAATTTTAGTAGTATAATTAAATCAAAAATATCTCTTTTCTTATTCAAATCAGGATCCAAACTTAAACGAGGTTTCCATTACACGAGTCATTGGGGAAAACGACCCGGGTGATCATACTTACCCGGTTTAATATACGTATTTTATATTATATTCTATAGTATAATAAACTGCAATCAGTTTTTGGCGCCGTTGCCGGGGACTTGTGTAAGCGATTCCTTCGTTTTGTGTTTGTCGATTTGGTTTGAAGATCCTTTCGTCCTCGAAAGTTAAATTTTTGTCATAAATCCAAAAAATCCAAAAAAATATAAAATATAAAAAGTAAAAAATATATTTTCCTTTTCTTTTTAGTATAAGTAAAAGATAAAAAAAAAAAAATCAAAAATATAAAAAAAATTGTCTTAATTCAGAAAATAAAATTCACAAAGTTGGTTAACGAACACCAACAAATAATATCTTCCATTGAGATATTATCATTTCAATTTCCGGTGAACTTGCAATTGTTCCCAATTCGTAATCAAAGATTTAACACTTGCCTTTTGTGTCTCTACGACGTACGGCTCACCTTGAAAAGAAATTTTCAAGAGCTACCGTGAAGTAGTTGATTATTTGGTTTAAGTCTCTTTCGTGTAACCGTTAAAATTCATTGCTAAAAAAAAAAAAAAAAAAAAAAAAAAAAAAAAAAAAAATTTTAGTGTAAAGTTTTGCTTTTTAATTGTTAGTTTTTCTTTTTATGCGCACTCGTTCGCAATCTCGTAGACGTCGTCAACAACAAACTCTTCCGGTTGAACCAATTGTTGAACAAAACGTTGTTCCAATGGCCGACAATCGAACGATGGCTCAAATGTTACAAGCACCCATCGAGGGGTATGAAGATGCTATAGTTGTTCCACCGATCAATGCTAACAATTTCGAGCTTAAGCAACCTTTAATCAATCTTGTGCAAAGCAACAAATTTACGGGTAGACAAGATCCCCACAATCACCTTCGATTTTTTAATAAGGTCACTTCAACGTTTAGACATCCAGAAGTTCCGAACACTTCGATTAAGCTTTTGCTTTTTCCTTTTTCTCTAGACGGTGAAGCCCGAGATTGGTTAGACAAAGAACCACCAAGATCAATTCTCACATGGGACGACCTTGTTTCAAAATTCATAAACCAATACTTTCCACCTTCAAAAACCACTTACTATCGAAAATGAGATCATTACTTTTTACAGAATCCAAATGAAGCCTTTAATGAAGACATGGGAACGTTTTAAAGGACTCCTTTCGTCAAATGTACGCACCTGCTTTTCGGAACTCCACCAACTCGATATCTTTTTACACTCTTTGAGTTCAAACGATCAAGATGCCTTAGATCCGCAGCAGGGATGGCATTTTCTTGGAACAAAATGCCTCATGAAGGTTTTAGCAGTTATTGAAAGCAAGTCAAAAGTTCGTTACTCCAGAAGTCGTGCTAATGATTCAAGAGTGAGTACGGATGCTCCTCTTTCTAATTCTTCACCTTCTAATAATTCTTTCGATATGCAACAAATAGCCGCTTCTCTCGAGGATAAGATGACTATCAAGATGAACCAAATGATGAATGAAATGAAAGCTTTAGTTGTTACTACTCCTGCACCCGTCAAAGCAGTTGAGGAAGTATGTGTTACTTGTGGATCAAATCACAATTTTAACCATTGTCCGTTAACTCGAGGTGGAAACGATTTTCCCGTTTTTCATGACAACATCCAACAATTTCAACAAACCGCAGCCGTTGGTAATTTTCTCCAAAGAAACCAACCTTCCAATTTGGCAAGTCAAATGAGACCACCGGGTTTCAATCAACCGAATGTCCAAAACAACCAAAACCGTTACCAAGGAACCAATTCTAATTTCAATCAAAACCGAGGAAACTTTAATCAAAACCGTCAAAACAACCAAAATCAAGTTTATCAAGCCCCACCATACCAACCACAAACAAATCAAGAAACCAAAATGATGCGAATATGAATAACTTGCAAATGAAGTTGGATAATTTTCAAAGAAACCAAAATGATTTTCAAAGAGTTTACAATGATTCTCAAAAGAAGCAAGATGATTTTCAGAAAATGATGCTAAGTTTCATGCAAAGCTATCACACCAACCAAGCTTCAAGTTCAAGTTCGTTACCAAGCAATACCATTCCAAATCCAAGGAACGAAGCCAAGGCAATTACCACTTGTAGTGGTGTTTCATACGATGGACCTCCAATTCCACCGCCGGTGGTGGAAAAGGAACCTGAGGTGACAAAGGATACGGAGCTACCAAGCACCGAAAACATCCAACCTCCATTGGTCTAAGAACAAACCAAAGACAAAGAACCAATCGAAGAGCCTTCTTTCGTTGCTAACAAAGCCAAACCTAATTTGCCTTACCCTTCAAGACTTGCAAAAGAGAAAATTCATGAAAAAGATGATATCCTAGCTTCAAAGTTTATGGAAATTTTCCGTAATCTTCACTTTGAGCTAAGTTTCACGGATGCTCTCATTCATATGCCAAAGTTTGCTCCAATGTTCAAAAAGATGTTAAATAACAAAGACAAGTTAATTGAATTAACCAAGACACCTTTGAATGAAAATTGTAGTGCGGTTGTCCTCAAAAAGCTTCCAGAAAAGCTAGGTGACCCCGTCGATTTCTCATTCCATGTGATTTTTCGGAGTTCGATAGTTACTTAGCCCTTGCCGATTAGTATCAATCTCATGCCTTTACCATTTGGAAAAAGATTCAACCTCAGGCCTAACCAAACAAAAATGGTATTAGAATTAGCCGACCCGTAAAAACAAATTCCAAACCAACTCGTGTAGATGAAAATGATTTGCTCAAATAGGGAATTTTACTTTCCCCGCCGACTTGTTGTTCTAGATTTTATAGCATCCTCGAGTACCATTGATACTCGTGCGACCTCTTCTAGGACGCTCATGCTTTAATCGATGTTTATGAAGGATAGATTACTCATAGGAATGAGCTCAACCGTTAACTGCCTAAAATTGGTGATGTTCCTTCCATTTCATACAACAAATCTCGAATCATTGAAGAAAGTTATCTCATTGATGGTACTTTAAGAAAACTCACAAGAAGTATTGGTTTTCCATTCCGTTCTTACAACATCCTTCTCCTACTTCCGATCCGAATGTTCTACTTCATCTCCAACACTTACACCTTTTGATGAAAGTGATTTTCTACTTTTTGAAAAGCCGATGCTTTCAATAACAATCGATATGAAACCAAGTTTTACCAGTTTTCAATGCTAACATACTATAGATACCCGAGGGGGGGGTTGGGGGGGGAGAAAAAAATAAAAAAAAAAAAACCAATTTCACATTCTCGAAGGCAGCTCTCAACAAGATCCATTCCCTTCACCAGACCAAGGAATTACTCACCCGGAATTCAAAAAGATCTTAAAGTTATTGATCCCAAAAGAGCACACTTGAACCAAAAGATGAATTCCCGAAGGTTGAGCTTAAGGAGTTACCTCCGGCATCTCGAGTATTACGTTTAGATGAAAATAATCAAACTTAAAAATCCAGTCATAATGATCAAAATATTTGTGCCAAAATGAAAATGTCCTTTTAGATGATACCTCAGGAGTGTGTGTGTGTGTGTGGGGGGGGTTTCTTTCTCATTAACGGTTTGAAAAAATCGAAAACAAGCAATGCTTATGAACTTTTTGATATCCGATGCATAATATCCAGAATTTTGCTCACACAAAAATCTTTTAGAAAATGATTACGACCAATCAGTGCCAACATCAAACTGAGGTTAACCCTAAATCCCGAGCGTCATCAAGAAAGAAGTAGAAAAACTTCTTGAACGCAGATTATTATCCGATCTCGATATCCATGGTTTAGACCATTCCTATTGTGTTCTAAGAAAGTAGGGATGACCGTTGCACAAACGAAAAAATGAGCTGTGCCTACAAATTTAGTTACGGATGAAGATTTGCATAGATTATCGAAATTGAACGAAAGCAACTTGTAAAGACAATTTTCCGTTACCATTCATGACCAAGATGTTAGACGCGATTAAGCCGCGAATTGAGTTTTATTTTTTTCTAGATGTTGTTTCTGGATTTTCAAATTCCCATTGGAACCTAGAGACCAAGAGAAAACTACTTTTACGGCCCATAACGGAACTTTTGCGTACCGTGTATGCCATGCGGTTGTGCAATGTCTCCCGAACATTCCAACGTTGTATGATGGCCATTTTTCACGACAAGATAGAAAAAGACAATGGAAGTTTTGTGGACATACTTCAGTTTTTTGGAGATTCTTTTTCCTCCTGTCTTGCCAATTTAGATAGAATGCTTAAAAGGTTTGAAATATACCAAATTAGCACAACATTGGAAAAGAGCCATTTCATGGTTAAAGAAGCATTTGTTTTAGACATAAGATCACTAGAAAAGGAATTGAAGTCGATAAGAAGCCCAAGTTGATGTAATTCTAAGCTTCCATACTTCCAACGCCCGTCAAAGGAATTCGAAGTTTTCACTCGATACCTCGGGCATGGCGGATTCTATCGAAGATTTTTATCAAAGGACTATATCCAAAATCTCTCGAAACGACCCATACCCATCCTTAGAGAAAAACACTCCCTTCAGTTTTTTCGAAGATTGCATTCTAGCCTTTCAAATATTGAAAAAAGAAGTTTACCGAAAGCTCCCATTTCTCTTTGCTGCAAATTGGGACCACCTTTTGAAATCATGTGCGATGCAAGTGATTATGCAATAGGTGCGGTCCTAGGGCAAAGTATTGAGAAGCATTTCCGACCAATTCATTATGCTAGTAAGACAATGACTGAAGCATAAAAAAAACAAAAATTATTTAAAAATACAACACCGAGAAGGAGAATGCTTGCATAGTTTAGCTTTTCGAGAAGTTTCGATCCTATCTAAACAAGAAACAAGAGTGTTTGATTAAACGGACCACTCGCTTTGAAATACCTTATCAACAAGAAAAGATGCCAAAGCAAGATTGCTGTCCTGGGTCTTACCGTTAGGGGGATATATTTTCTTACTTCTTCAAGAATTTGATTTTAAGTTATCGATACCAATAGGCCGAAAACTATGCAGCCGATCACCTCTCTCGTCTTGAAAACCCTTATGAAAATGTTTTTGACCCAAAAGAAATTACCGAGACTTTTCCTTTAGAGACTTTAAGTATGTTAACTTCCAAAGACCAAAGTACCTCGTGGTTCGCCGATTTTGCTAACTACCCGCCGGAGGAAATTCATAAAAAAAAGGAATGTCGACTCAAAAGAAAAACAATTCATTAAAGATTAAAAATTATTTTTTGGGGATACCCTTTTCTATTCAAGACTTGTGCGGATCAAATAATCTAAGGTGTGTAGATGGCAAAGAAGCTCTCGAAATTCTCGAACTTGTCACATGGACACCACCGTGACATATGGTGCCAATTTTTACCGCCAAGATGATTTTTGATGCCGGTTTTTATTGGCCTAGCCCAATATAAGATGCCTACGAATTAGTTGAAACTTGTGATGCTTGTTAAAGACAAGCAAAATCTCTCAACGGATGAATGCCTCCAAAAACGAAATCCCATTTGTGAGATTTTCGATTTATGAGGAATTGTTTATGTTCCTTTTCCGTCGTCTAGGTAACAATTAATATTACTAGTGACGTCGATTATCTTTCCATGGGGTTGAACGAAAGCGCTCCCCCACCAACAATGCTAGGGTTAGTTGTTAAGTCTTAAAATCCCTTTTCACCCGATTCGGTGCTACCGAGAGCAATCATAAGCGATCGTGGACCCATTTTTTGTAACGACAAAATTTGGAGTTATGTTCTAAGATATGTGATCACCCATCGTCTTTCGACTCCTTACACCCCCAAAAGAATGTCAAGTTTAAGATACACACGAATCGAGGACTCAAAAGAATTTTGAGAGACGTAGGTAGAAAACCGTGCCTACATGGTCCACAAACTAGATGATGCATATGGGCTTTTTAGAACCGCGTACAAGACCATACTGGATGTACTATGTACTCCGTATAAGTTATCTAGGAAATGAGCATGTCACTTACCATGAACTAGAACACAAAGCGTAGAGGCTCACAAGCATGCCAACTTCGATTTAAAGACCGCGGGCGATCATCGAAAGCTACAACTCAATGAACTAAGCGAGCTTCGTGATCAAGCTTATGAGAATTCGTTAATCCTACAAAAAGGAAGACAAAGAAGCTACACGGATTCCTAAGATAAAGAACTGAATCTTCAATGTTGGAGATCCAAGTCCTTCTGTTCAACCTCGTTAAAGATTTTCTCCAGGAAAGCTCAAGTCCCGATGGTCCGGACCTTTCACAATCACCGAAGTTTATCCTTATGGCACTCCAAAGTTTGTTTTTCAATGTTGATGGTTCTAATTTCAAAAGTCACTGCCATCTCTTAAGCACTACTATGGAGGGGAAATACACCACCATTGATATCCTGGACCTCCAGACTTTCCTAAAAAGAACAACTAAATTCAGGGATCAGAGTCGAGCTTGGACTCGGTGACCAAAACAACCCGCTTCGTGGAATCATCCCATGCTTACCTTTCTATTTTCTTACTATTTCTTATCAAATGTGTTGTGTTTGAGAGAGGCTGTTTCTCTCTAAACCAATTTCTCAGATGTTGTTGCTTGTTTGTTGTGATTTTTGCAGGATTCTCCCAACAATTTCTTTGAAGCCTCTCGTGTCCGGTTGAGTTGTCCCGTTCAACTCGAGCTTCTGCACTTTTGTGAGAAATTAGATTGGGGGAGATCCATAATCCTTTCATCAATATCGATTAACTTTATCATTGCATACTTCATAAACGACTTAGATTTACGTAGAAACCCCAACTTTAATACTTGAGACAATGTTTCATTTTAGTTTGGGGAAGGGAATCTATCGATTTGATGTTGCTTGCTTATTGTTTTGTTCTCACGTACCTGTTTTTCCCACAAAAATAGCAAAAAATTTTAAATTTTTAGTCTTGTTATTTAGTTAAAAATATATAAAAAAAGAAACAAACAAAATGTTAAACGATGAATTGTAGGTTTTCCGTGGGTAAGAATAAGAAGTAATTTTGACCCTATCGTAACGTGTAGAGTTCTATCTTTTCTCGACCCTTAACAATTTAGTGATGATATTTGTGCTATCCCCTCATGTAGACTTGAAACATGCTAGACTTGAAATCGTTAGTAAAAGAAAACTTGTGCTAATCTCAAGTAGATTTTAAATATGCCGAGTTGGATTTTATATAGGCTAAGCATTTGCAAATTTTTCTTGCAAAGAACAAGATATGAGTAGTGTTAGTGTCATGACTTGTAATTAACAGTGATCTTATTTTTAAGCTTAGCATGGGAAAAGTGAAAAATCAGGGATGATGAAGTTATCTTTTAGACACTTAATTGTGCTTTTTTGTTCTATGATCCTAAAAGTTACCAATGAGGTAATGAAAACAATACATTATGTCAACAACAAAAATTGTAGTTAGATAGTTAAATATCAAGAAAGAATCATAAAAAGAAAAAAAAATCTTAAGAATAATGGGAAGTCGGGGGTGTTTTATATAACTTGTGATCTCTTAACTCTCTCAAACTGGCATGTAAAAATCTTTTGCTACTTTTCAAATGTTTAGTTTGGGAAATTTATAGAGTATTTGGTTATAATGCATGTGATATTCGTGAGACACAACAAATCGTTAGTTTTGGGAAATTTGATAAGTGTAAAATATACATAGTCCGGTTTATACCTAAAAAAACCCAAATAAACCCAAACAGACCAAAAATGGCAAAATTATGCGTGTATTTGTGTTATGTATGTGCAGGTGCGGGATAAGTCAAAAAACCCAAGAAAACAGTCAAAAGCGAGCAGGCATGGACACAAAATCAGAAGAGTACAAAGCGAAGCTCAAATGCCCAAAGCCTTTGCCAAAAATTTTTCCCCTTTATAACATCATCCATGGACCCAATCTTGCTATTTTCGAAAGTTCTTTAGAACTTAAAAGAGAATTGAAAGAGAGGGGCAAATATGGTAACTTTCCAAACATCATCATTTTAACTGTCGAAAAAGGACGGAACCCCTTTTTACTATTCATCCGTCTTCTCCATTTCACCCCCATTGTAAAACCAAGGGGCAATCAAAATTAGAGGGTGAATAATCAATTAAGAGGTCTACATCACAAATGAAGGAACAAATCAGTCCATTTATCAAAGATTCATTATCCTTCACTCAAGAAAGCCACGTCAACAATGAAGAACAACAAATTAATGTGGGTTTTTGGCTAAAACAACTCACAAAACTAGCACAAATGTCACATTCAAGGAATGACACATCCAAGCTGGCCAATCCTCAGTGTCCACAAAGTGATTCTAACGGCTCAAGATTTAGGCCCAATGATTGATGGATTGAATGGCAAAGATTGAAGGATTGGGTAGCAAGAAAAAAGGCCTAGAAGCTTCAGCTTGGCACTATAAGATATGCTCTACTTCTCACACACACACCATCTAGTTTTTTTAGTCTTCTTTTTATCTTTCTTTTTAGTAAATTTTAGCTTAAATTCGTGTTTTTATGTAATTTTCCTTTTTCAAGTAATGTAATCAGCTTCTTTAGTTAAATGAAATTCAGCTTTTAGTGTTTCAAATCTCGTTTTCTAAGTTCTCATTTAAAGTTATAAGCTCTCTAATAACTGAAATAGAGCTGTTATGAATTCAGTATAAATTCCTTCCATAAAACCATTTAAATCAGTTTAGATCTCATAATGGATATCCTTTTTAAAAAAAAAATTTGAATTGATGCTTTTGGAAGGGAATCTTAACTTGGAAGAGATCCCAATGACTTTTACTCGAATTATTACTAAGCTAGAGAGCTTGTAGCTAAACTTAATTGGTACCTTTGTTTAGCTAAAGGTTGTAAGTAAGTTTCTCTTTTCATTGTTTTCCCTCTAATTTCATTCAAATGTGCTTAGTTATATATATAATCTTTATTTGCTTATTCTCTCTTTGCTTATTAATGTTTAAATGTCTCTTATAGTGCTATTTAGTTGTTTGTCCTCATCTGTTTTTGTTTAAGTAGTTATAGATCATTAGTTGTTAATTTCTGTAAAAAAAAACTCATAAAATCCAAAAATATTAGTTTAATTAGTTATGATCTAGATTTTTACTTATTCATTTGTCTAATCATGATTGTAAGTGTGAGATTTTATGCTAGATTTTATCTGGTATTTAGTATTGTTCATATAGATTCTCTAAAAGCTTTTCTAAAAATCCTGTTAAAAATGGATAAAGGGTGTTTGGTTTAGTGCAATCTCAAAATTGCACTAGCAGTACTAACATAAGTTAGTACTGCTGAACCTTAACACTACCAGTACTAACCTCAGTTAGTACTGTTAGCTTAGATTTTCAAGTAGGCTTAAGTTTAGTTTTAGCTTATTAAGAATTTAGTTTTAGTTGTCATTTTCTAGCTTATTTCATTGTTTAATTTCATTTTCAAAAGCAATTTGCACTAGCAGTACCTTCACTTGAAAGTACTGCTGAATTTTTAAACAAGCAGTACTAACCATAAGTTAGTACTGCTGTGTTCTTAGCTTAATTTAGAGCAGTACTTTTAGGATTTAGATTATAAAATTCAGAAGGATTTAAGTTTTCATATAGCTTAATATAGTTTGAGTCTTTAAAATTGTTTTCAAGCTTATTGTCTTAGCTTTTTTGCTGCTAAAGCCTTCAAAACACCTGAAAAGCCAAAACAATACTTAGAAGCTTCGGATTTAAATTTGTTAAATTTAGCTTAAAAAGTCTAGATTTTATAGCTTATTTAGATGGATAATAAGTAGTTTAAGTTGTCTTTTAAGTTTCAAAGTCTAGTTCAGCTTATTTAGTTCTCTAGCTTATTTGAAGTTTGTGTTACTTTGCTTATTTCCTGAGGTTTGCTTATTATCTAAATCAATTACATGGTATAAAAGTAGCTAAAGCTTTGATTTCTTTGCATCTTAGACTAAGCACTTCATAAGCTTCCTAGAACTCTTTTCCTTTTTAGAATTAAGCTTAATTTGAGTATTTTATGGATTTTAAGGTATGAAGTAAGCTCAAAAACCTCAATTCCTGTAACCAAGTTTAGAAATAAGCTCTTCTAAGCCTTAATTGAGAATTTCAGCCCTAGTAGCTTTATTAATTATTGTTCCCCTTGATTCTTTTGCAACTTTGATTCTTGAGTTTTCATTTTAACACTTTTCAAATTTCACCTTAACCGGTCTTAGTTTGTTGTCGGGATAGATTTCTTAGGTAAAAGTGTAACTTTTCGATTTTAATTGCTTTTCAGAATAGTCCCTCCGTTAGTTTGTTAGGTATTTGCACCATTAGTCCTTAGTTAAGTTTTAATTAAGTTTAATAGTTTTAATTAATAGTTAGGGCTAAGTTTTAGTTAGTTTAATTAAACTCTTATAAAAAGATAAAAATTAGGGCTTTTATTTTTAATAAATTTCTGCGATTTTTCTTTATTTAGTGAAATTTTAATTTACAATTTTAGGTTTAATTTTTAGTCCAATTTGCTTTATAATTGCTCTTCCATATTTGTTTAATTGTTCAATTTAATTTTATTTTCCAAAACAAATATCTTTGCTCCATTCAAATCAGGATCCAAACCTAAACAGGGTTTCATTTCACTATTGTCAATTGGGATAAACGACCCCGGTGATCAACTTACCCGTCAAATATACGTATTTATTTATATTATATATATTCTTTGAGAGTGAATTTTATCAAGGAATGGAATTTCTAATTACTCTTTTAAATATATAATTTAATATTATTTTTTACGACTTGTTAAAACTGCACATCATAAGGGTTTGCTGATTGAGTTCACAAGCTTGGTCTTATAGGAGGCTTTGTGTTGCTTTCCTTTCTGACAAGCAACACAAGAATGATCATTTTCAAAAATATTTGAAGGTAAACCTTTTACAAGGTTTCCCTTCACAAGTTTATTCATTCTTTTAAAATTAATGTGCCCAAGCATCCTGTGCCATGTATTGGATTCATCAATTATGGCCTTAGCAATGAGACAAGTTAAACCTCCAGTGGGGACAACACTCTTTTGGTCAACACTGTAATGTTTACCTTTCTTGAACTCTCAGTAATACTTGATTTCATCAAGGTTTTAGCTTAAGTTAGAAATAAACAAGACACTCTGTGCTGAAAAAGAACATGTCTTTTTGTCACATATTTGTGACACACTGAACAGGTTATACTTAAGCTCCTTACAAAAGTACACATCATCAAAATCTAGTGATCCTGTTTTGATTTTACCTTTACTAGAAATTCTGCATTTACCATTACCAAAGGAAAGAAATCCACCATCATAATCTTCATATTCATCAAGATAGCACTTGTTTCCTGTCATGTGCCTGGAACAACCACTGTTAATAACTCCTTTTTCTTTGTACTCCTTCTATTGTTGGTTGCCCTGCACATAAAATAAGAGAACTAGACACTTTTGGAGATCCAAGCCATTATTAACTTGGATCTGCCTCGTGCATCAATGTAGGAATTTTTCTTGAATGTAGTTGATGAACTGCTGTTTATGGCTTTCTAAACCCAGCACGCTGAGGCCTTAACAGCATTAGTCCCTTTTCCTTTATTTTCACTTACTACTGCTCTATCCCTAGCAGTAGTATGTCTTTATGGTGATAACCCTGGCAGTATTAACAATTAGTGTTGATAATACTGTTTTCTTGTTGCAAAATGTCGTTTAAAAGGCCTTGAACCTTGTGAAAGCCTCTTTTAAAAGCATTTGCTTTTGTTCTAGGATGGTTCACAATTGGTTTTGAGGCAACAATATTAACTAATCTGACAGTATTAACTGCTTCACCAGCAGTACTAAGTTTCCCTGACTTAGTTAAAACTGCTTATGGAACAAAACTTCTTTTGGGGTGTGGGTGAGTCATTTTATTAGTAAAGTTCTTGTGATTCACCCTTCTTGAGTTGTTCCACACTGGCCTTACAACCTTTTTATCACACACATAATGTAGATGCTCAAAACTACCACAAACATAACAAGCTTTATTAGTCATTTTAAAATCACTTCCTAGTCTTTGGGACCATAAATTTTCCATTTCTTGGTTCCCTCTAGGATGGTGTATGTTTTGTTTTAGGATCATCTATTCCCTAGTAGTCATAACAAATTATCTTTTTAGTGCTAGATTCTAACAGTATAATCCTATCTAACTTCATCAGTAGAGTTCCAATCCTCAATGATTGGAGCACTAGTGTTGTTTATCCTAACAACATTAGATTCAACTATGTTGGAAACACCCTTATTTTCAACTGTCTTATCATTACAAGGTGTAACAACAGTAGTTAAATCCAAATTTTCACTTTCAAGCTATTCAATCTATAAATGTTAGATCTGCGATTGCGAGTATGAACTTCCCTTACGATAAGGAGGGGGAACGATTGAACCCTACGATCCTGACTAATCCGTTAAATTTACAAAACATTCTACTTGCAATAAAAAAAGTTCTTGAAAAACGGCGAAAAAGGAAGATGAAAGCTACAGTAGCAGCCTCATATCCTAGTCAGTTTTAACTTGTCCAATTACATGACTTTCCAGTATGTTATTTCATAGACTTGATGACATTTGAAACTTCTCTAATGTTTGTTTTAACTGATCTCTTTATTTTTTTGCTTTTTCCAAATTCATTTTGTATTCATTTAAGGCATTATCTCTTAGTCTTACTTTTAGTTTTAAAACATTTATGCTCTTTTCAAACACAGCCTCATTTTTCTTAGAGTAAGCTAGTCTAGCTTCTACTGATTCTAAACCTGCTTTATAAGATACTAAATTAAATTGAGACTTTTTGTAATCAGAAGACAAACTATCATATTGTTCTTTAAGAGAAGCATAAGCTTTTACACATGTTTAGAAACAAGAAATCTACCTACAGGTAAACCTCAAATATGAACTAAAGAACTTCCTGAAGATATAAATGCCATCAATGCATCGTTTATAGGTTGCTCTTCTTCAGCTTGGTAGCTCCAATCATATCCTCCAATTCCATCTTGAGCTATCAAGACATTCTGAGTAGGAGTCTCCACTGCAATAGTTCTTGTATTATTCTCTCTTCCTTTGTTCTTTTGATTTCTTGGAAACCTACATTCTCTTGCAAAGTGTCCATGTTTATGACAGTTGTAGCATTCCATTTTTAACTTGTCAAAACCAACTCTTTGACCATTTATGTCCAGCTTCTTCCCTGTTCTCTTGATAAACCTTCTTGCTCTGATTGTCAGCATGGCCATCTCCCATTGAAGATCCATTTCTTCCAGATCATCAGGATGAAGTTTTTCCAAATCTTCTTAAGAAAGTTGAGGAGAGTTGGGTTGACTTGCAAGGAAAGCACAAATTACAACATCATAAAGAATTAATAAATGTATAGTTTAAACAGAAACCATTACCTTGATATATTAGTACTAACTCCATGAGCATATCATCTGCATTGTTTAGTGCTAGTTGGTGTTATTATAACTGTTAGAGACAAATGCCACATTCTGTGAATTTTGACTTGTGCTTGATGAACCTGTAATTTCAGGTTCATATTTTTTCAAGTTATTATACAAGTCATCCAAGCTGATGGTTTCAATTTCCACCATGTTCCTCCAGATTAAGGCATGAGTCTTCCATTCAGATGGAAGACTTCTCAAGAACTTTAGGTTCATATCTTCCTGGCTAATCACTTCTCCTTGAATCTCTAACTGACTGATAAGTTTTTGTAACCTATCAAAGGTTTGATCCATTGTTTTCTAACTTAATGCCGGCAAAGATCTTCATAATTTTGTTTGAGAAGTGTCCTCTGAACCTTTCTTGGACTCTTTGTTCCCACCATACCTTTACTCTATAGCCTCCATTAGCAATGTAGCATCTTGATATGCTGGAACTTGATTGGTCTTTGTATGGAAGGCCATAAACAGGTTCTCTTTCATTCTTTCTTTATTCTATCTGGTTTTTCTTCAGCAGTGGTGTTTCATACGCCTGTTTACAACAGTTCCCAACATTCTCCTCAACACTTTTGTTCCTATTCTTGATTACTCTTCCATAGGGAGTAATCTAGTCAATAAGAAAATATTGTTCTCTCCTGCATCAGCTAGAGATCAAAAAGTCCCCTCCTTGTTGAGGATATGTAGTCTTGTAGCAATTGTTATGGTAGTTCCTACCTCCATCTTATCACTGAAAAATAGATCTTGGATGAATTGGTTGATTCTTCTTATTTAAAGCTTCACAACAAGTTCTAATACTACTTGTTGATCCCAATGAATAGATCTTTAACTCCTTAGCTTGTAAGGTTTAGTACCCTTGGATAAATCCAAAAATACTAAGAATGAAACTTTGATTGAATGATATAAACTATGCGGAATCTAGTTTATATCACTAAGAAGTATTCTCAATGAAACATTAAAATATGTTTTGACACAAAGATATAATCAACACAACAAGCTTCAATATATATTAATACGATCACTCTGACTTAGTGATAGGGTTTACAACCTTGAAGCTATGAACTCTATGGAAAACTGTGATGGAAAACTTATATCTTTCTATACCTTAGGATCCCCTTTTATACACCAAGGATTCTTACACGGCTTATAATACATTCCTAACTTATCATGATCTGTTCTATAAATAAACGTAATCTCTTAATCGAATAAGTTATACATATCTTTTACAAAAATAACTTAATACTTATCTTTATCTCTTTAATCTGTATTTATCCTCTTAACAGCTGTAAGTCTTCTAGCAGTTGTAATTCAGCAGCAGTTGTATCTTTATAACCAGCAGCACAAACCTAAGAGTTGGTTTTCAATAAGAAGTAGTAAGTAACCAAGCATATAACTTACGCTAAAATTGTAAACTTTACTCAAGCCAATTACTTAAGTTATACTAACAGTAGTAACTTTTTTACTAACAGTACTAACCACTTAGCATACTTCCAGTCTTCAACTCTGAGCAGTTTTAACTTCTACTGACAGTAGAAACTCAATACTAACAATACTAAATTATACTAACAGCAGTAACTAGCAGTGGTAACTTGATACTACCAGTACTAACTACTTAACATAATTTCCATTATGTACATGAGCAGTAGTAAGAATCCTTGAAGTCTTTTAAGTCCCAACAAGGTCCTTGATAAAGCCTGAAGAAGATCTCTTGTACATTGATCATGTCATTTTTCAGCTCCCCAAAATCATTGATGCTGATAAAGTCTTGTCTATGTTGAGCATTAAAGAGAATCATTCCTAGAGCTGGTTCATTCAGTACAGTCCCAACTAGATGGTCATTATACTAAACTGATTGCTTGTATCTTTTGGTAGACTTGAAGTAATCATGCAAATCATCCATATTCTTCTTCTTTCTTCTGGCAAGCATGTTAAGTTTGATGATTAAATCTTGTTCTTCCAAAGGACGATTGTGATCCATCTCTAATTCTTTAACTATTTTGTTGATATCATCAATATTTTACCTCATTTGAGTATAGATGATATTCCAACCAGCTCCAATCCTTTTGGGACAAGCGTCAAGAACCTCTTTCATTCACCCACATGAAAATCATTGATTTTAAAGTTGTAGATGACTTTAGTTGTGTCATCATCTCTGTATACCTTCAAGTTTATTGGACTATTTCCTCTCGTAAGAACATCATAGTTTGTGATTTTACCTTAGGCCCTTATGTTTAATATTTTTATGCAATAATTGTTATACTTTACCTTGTTATTCTAAAACTTCTTAACCACATCTTGACCAAGAGCTTTAATTAAGAATTTTTTGCCACTTTTTTCTTTCAGATCTAGCTGCTTTAGCTTTGGGAAGTCTTTAATACCCTTTATGTTTCTTGATTTCTTATTTAGTCATCTGATGTCTTTTACCAGATTCAGTGATGTATATGAATTTCTTAAGAGATTTGGACTTGGATGATTCTTCCAAGGTGTCTGAAGGTCTACTTTCAACATCAGAGTCACTATCATACTCTTCATCAATAACTATATCTTCATGAGACATAACTTTCTTCCCTTTGTCTTTCCTTTGCTCCTCTTCTAAAGAAGTAACCCTTGTTATGAGAGCTGATGTGGAGGTTTAAAGTTCAGCTAACTTGTTAGGAATTCCTTTCAGATCAGCAAGGACATCGATTTCTAATTTTTCAACATATTCTTTCAAATACCCTAGAGTCCCATTGACTTCCTCAAACTTTACAGGGAGATCTTTTAGCTTAGTTAGAATGAAAGAAATGAAATCATAAGATTTAACTGGCTTATCAAATTCAGGTTTGAGAGAGTTTACCAAAAGATCAGTGAGCTGTGGAACATTTGGGTATGATGGTTGAGCTTTCAAGATTGCAGCTTCAGCTTCAACATCTTCTTTTTCTTCTTCTAGTTTGATCTTTTGAGATTGAAGAATAGAAACATGATTGGTAAACTCTTGCATCTGAACTATCCTTGGAGATGGAGGAGATGATTTGGGAACTGAACTTGTTGATCATCTTTAGGGGAGTCCAATTCCATAGAGCTCGCAACTATCTTTTGCACAAGTTCTGTTAGGTCTTTGATGACATCAAATAATGTCACTTTTATAGCATCATTTATCCCATGTAAATAACCCATTTTGTATGATTATTGCAAGAATTGTTACTTAATCATTTGTATTTGAGAATTGTAGTAATTATGGAGTACTTCGTGAAGATTAGCAAAAAGGCACGCATTTTGGAGCTTAAACGAAGACATTTAAAGATTACTGTTCTGACATCCTATACGCCGTATCCATCAAGGAAGATACGGCGTATCTGTGCCTAATTTTGTATGATTATTGCAAGAATTGTTATTGCAAGAGTTGTTATTGCAAGAATTGTTACTTAATCATTTGTATTTGAGAATTGTAGTAATTATGGAGTACTTGGTGAAGATTAGCAAAAAGGCACGCATTTTGGAGCTTAAACGAAGACATTTGAAGATTACTGTTCTGACATCCTATACGCCGTATCCATCAAGGAAGATACGGTGTATCTGTGCCTGCACTTCACAAAAGACCACGAAGGAATGAAGTCTAATACGCCATACCCAGAAGAAATCTATATGTCGTATTCAATTTAAAGTAATAAAATATTCTGAAAGATATCGAACGTGGTCCCTACTCTAAGAAACCCCCGATACGCCGTATCCATGTATCTCGATACGCCGTATCGACCAAATTCCAAACCCTATAAATAGAAAACCTAAAACTGGGTTTTTAGTGTGCTTGATCATATATTTGATACCTTAACCACAAAAGTCAATTTTTAGAAGACAAGAGGAGCAAAAGAGGTCAACCAAAGCTACTAATTCCATAGGGAACACTTTGTAATCTCCTATACTCTAGTAATCATTCTATTTTTTGGTATCATTCGTTTAACTCGGTTAGTTTACCTTGGTTGAATTATTAATATTGTATTGATTATGACGTCTGAGGGAAAATACCCTTGGGTATTAGCCATTATTATGAAGATTTAAATGTTTGGTTTGTTTATCTCGAATGCTTAATTTATCGTTGATTGCTTGTTTAAGTTTATCAATTTATATTTGTTTACGTGCTTTTGTATGCGACCTATCATTCAACTGGATCTAGTGATATCGACCACATTAGCTAGATGCAGGGATGGCTCTCCATATAGTGATTTATAGATCTAGACCAATAAGATCACAAATAATTACCTATCTTTGCCTTTAGATTAGTGAGCTTAGTTGGATCGGCAAGTGACCCTTGGGATCAACGAGTACATTCTTAATCAATTGGTAAAGACTTGGCCAATGGACTAATAGTATATAAAATGGCATTAAGCAGTAAGTAGGTAAAGTCTCTATGAGCTAGGGTTTAACAAGATCACCATTGCTTTAATCTATAAGATAGATTATAATCAGCAAATAGGATGCTTTATGCGGATGCGTTTAATTGTGACATAATTCTACGTATCTAGGTTTAAGTCTTAAGAATGATATGCCGCCTCGAGATAAGTATTCATTGCACTAAATAAACAAACCAACGTTCTAATTGGATTAATCATGGTTAATACAGTTTTCTTATATTTGGTTATACCGCTCTTCTATCTTTTGTCTGTCTGCTTGCGTATGTTATTGTGTCTTAAGTTGATCTAAGTTACCACAAACCTGTGCCAGTCTCTCAAGCTGAAAATCCCCTTATCCGTTAGAATTAGGATTAACATAGGTTTAGCATATGTTTAACATAGAATAGAATTAACGTAGTTTAAATTAACTTAGTTTAATTAACCAAAATATTGATAAAATAAAAGATGACTAGAGTTCCTTGCTCAAGTGATTCGCACACCTACCTTACCATGAAACTCATCTAACGGTACACTGCCAGTTAAAGTGTTGTTTTAGGTTAAGTCGGCAAAATATAAATTTAAAACTTAAACTATCATAAACTACAACCTCACAACGACATAATCAAGTTTTTGGTGCCGCTGCCCGAAAGTAAAAATGTCAACCTTGACTTTATTAATATATGGTTTTTAACAATTAGATTAACTAACCTTTTAGGATTAATGTAATTTCATAATTAATGGTGAATAGATTAGTTTAAAATTCTGTGTTATTGCTTGTTTGCATATTGTGTTTGTATAATACGGCGTATTCAATTTACTGAACATGACGTATTAAGCTATTTGACAACTTTCTTTCCTAGCAAATTTATCACAGGTAAATATGGACGACCCCAACATTACCATGGAAGAATATATCAGGCTTGAGGAAGAAAAAGCTCGTAGGCATGGTAAGGTATATAACTGGGAAACTGCTACGTATGGTAGAATCTGGGATGACGATGAAGTTCACAACCTTAGAGCTGTTAGAACCGAATTCCCATCTATAGTCTTTGATGACACATTTACATCTCAGGCAACACTCTCGTGTGAACCCACAGTAAGTCCTCTTAAAGACAATGAAATTGACTTTAGAATATCGTTTGACGAATTCGACGATGAAGATTACACGGTAATTTTTGACAAAAAATCATTTTCTTATAAAATAATTTTTGTCGATAATTTGAAAACGGATTCGGAAAATAATAATGATAAAGTCAATATGCCTTCGTTTCCGTCACCTGAGCCTACGGTCAGTTATTTTGATGATTTAGACTACCTTAAAGATTTTGAGAATGAATTTCCAGCCATTGTTTACAATGATGCTCTAACATCTAAATCAGATTTCTTAATTGAACCTACTATAAATCCTCAATATATCAATGAATTTAAAGAAATATCATTGTCTGAATGTGATGAAGAGGAACAAAACGTTTTATACTTTAATGATCTATTTCCTTTCAACATAATCTATCCTGATGGTTTAAAATCGGATGAGGACAATGATGGTAAAAGAGTCGATACTGAACAACTCACAGGGGATATATTTGTCATACCGTCACCTGATAAGATAAACATCGATGTTTATACTTATGCACAAGGGTTGAATAAGCTTTTGAAAACAAGTTATGATACATCAAGAAAATTTTTCAAAACTGAGATTTTTTATCAAGGATTTAAATATCATGACTTGGAATTATATTCACAAAGGGAAGCCAATGATTTTCATAATTAAAAATCTTTATGTGCCGTTTGGCATTCCTTTCGACCCCAAGCGGTTTTATAAGGATGGCGTTTACATAAGAAGTTGCGGAGGCCAAGGTACATTTTCTTTACTTTGTTAAATTCAGGAAAAATTGGTCTCCAAGAACGGATACGACGTATTAGGTAAACACCTATACGCCGTATCCACTGTTTTTAACTTGAGTTGACTAAGTCAACAATTTTGTTCAATACGCTGTATTGAACGAACCTCTATACGGCGCATCGAGTTTGGGTATAAAAGACTAGCTGATACGCCGGATAAAATTTTACACCCACCTTCACACTCTCAAAATTTTACCATACAAACCTTGGAGACTATTTTTCTTGATTCGTTATCGTCCTCTTCTCAGTTATAATCATATGGTATCGTGCCCTTGCTCTTTCCCTTTTGTTTTTGATTTTCAAAATTTGGGTTAGGGTTTTACTTTGAAAGTTTTTAGATTACTGTGATACCTTACTTCAAACACTCTTTTCCCTAGCAATGGATTATGAAAGAGAGTTGTTTATAAGTTAAATAGTCAAATGGGTAGAAAAGTTAAGAAACCTCTTTTCAATTTTAACTGCTGACGCAATATGGCATATCCACTAAAATAGATACGACGTATTTACTAAAATTTACCCAAATTGTAAAACCCAATATGACGTATTCAGTACCTTGAATACGGCGTATAAACCTAATGTAAAACCCCATACACCATATTGATTTATCTCTATATAGCATATTAACCACGTATCTTCCAATACTCAGTATCCATTCCATATACGAAGTATTCCCATAAAACTGTATACGGTGTATCCACATCAGAATACATCGTATTTTCCCTCAAAATAGAGATGATAAATCTATATAATCTTGTAACTGATTTCTTTAAATGACATATAATGGCTCTTCCACCTAGTGAGCCGATACAATCAGTATCCTAAGGTTGCGTTTGGCGTAGTACAATCCGATCATTATAGATTTTGAGATAGATTGGGTAGATTACGGTAAGAGATACATCGGTTGTCAGTTTTCGATTTTGGGGGACTGGACAAATCTGATGCTGAGGATTGAGCGGTAGGACTACTTATGAGCACAGGGATGCTCAAGTCAGAGTATGTTTACTGACCAGCTTGAGCGGTTATTTGAGGTTCGAGGGCCTATTGTACACGAGCTTATTCTGGAGTTTTTTTAGTACGTTTAGATTTGGAAAGGCGACACTTGATCTTGATACAGCTGGGGCATTATAGTTTCAGTTAGGAGGGGTTAGGCGCCACATGAGCTAGAGAGAGTTTATTATGGGTATGGGCCTACATACTGCTGAGGAGATTAAGTCAGTTAGATTCGGTGCATACTAGGCTGAGAGTGCAAGGCAGATCCTCGATAAGGGGGATTTAAGTGCTTACTGGGTAGGGATCTCATCTGCAGGGGATTTCCTTGGTACAACCTCAACTTAACTTCATTAGTATTCATGCGGAGGTTGTGCCACAGGCTGATTGCATGCAACATTGCTGGGAGGAGTTAGAAACCTAAAAAGGTGACCGTGACTGATTTGTTTTACCTGAGGGGGATTGATGTTGGTTTGGTCAACATCCCTTATCTTTTGGCTAGGTATTTGAGGATGTTTGCTTCAGGGAGTAAGCGCGAGGCGATGATATCTGGAGGACAGTTTGTTGCTCGTCTGGCTGAGCATTTTAGGATGCTTATTGAGGAGAGACTCCAGGGATTGACAATGATTGTCCAAGACCTCCCTATGATCGATATGGATGAGCTAGTAAGGCTGTAGATTTGTGAGGAGCTTGACGATACTCGAGATTGGGTAGCCCTGAGACCAGAGAGGTAGTAGGTTTCTGTGGTTGGTGCCCTAGATATCGCTGAGGGTGCTCCCAATGTTGATGAGGGTGACCAGGCTGTTTTGGCACCCATACAGGCACCTCAGCCACCACCTACAGCTGGACCAGCTAGGACTACGACACAAAGGATAGCTAGGTTAGAAGAGGATGTGCATGGCATGCGAGGGGCACTAGGCGAGCAAAGAGAGGTATTGGACAGTATGGCCCGCGATTTCTCCTGATTCACTACATGGATGGTTACTGGACTTTCACGGATGATGGATCAGGCTGGGGCACGGGGGGTCACACACCCCATCAAGTACAGCTAGCCTATGTAGATTTTCAGATCCCGTATGTGAGGCGTACCAGGCGTGGGACTGATGACGCCAACACCTTAGAACCTTAGTAGCCAGACCTTTGACTTCTCTATCCGTTAGTTTTTGATATCTATCTTGTGTACATTTATAAATTATTCATATCATTACGTATTTATACCTAAAACAGATTATCTTTTGGTATTATGATATGATGTTTTAATTTGTTTGTGTATGATAGAATCAAGCCTGACAGTAGGTTCAACAAATTAACTCATTGATTGATAACGCACTCAAGCACCATATTCGTTATGAGAATAAAAGCAGGAGAGGAAAAGTGTTGAGTAAATGAAAGAAAGCTGAAGAAAAAGTCTAACTTAAAGACTAGCTGAAAGAAAAGTGCTTCCCGAGAGACAACCCAGACAGTTTTTATTTATTTTTATCGAGTATGCCTTCCTAGACATCAATATGGCATATCTGCTCTATACCATACGAATAGTTGTATTCTGGACAAATATCCGTTCTGTATTTTTTTACATACAAATTTTATAGTCAGATCTGTCTATACAGCGTATTCATGCACATGAAACGTCGGATTTGGCAGACTGACTCGTATTGATACTTTTTACAGGTCTTTCTATACGGCGTATCCAGGTTTTTGGATATGGCGTATTGACTGCCTGTACAGTTTATTTTATTATTTTATTAACCGTAGGATACTCGAGATAGGATTTACATGTTTTTCCTATATTTTGCACAAGACCTCGCTGGAAAAGAAATCGACAAAGTTGGTGAAGTATCAATCATATGGAATCCTATGTGTGTTGTAGTTATGCTGGTATCCAGATGCATTTACAATGCACATTTCTTAAATCTTCTCCTAAACTCTACTTGAGATCTACTTAGCAAAACATTAAGAGTTTCTCGTTCAAATTATTTTTATTTCTCAATTTTTTATTTTTAAACTATACAACGAGGACGTTTGATAATAAGTGGTGCATGTGAATTAGAATGTTACTTGTTCCTATTTTCACATTAAATTGCATTTTATTTTATTTTTTTTTATTTTTTTGCTAAATTTATGCTCCAAAATTTAAAATTTTTTCAGCATACTTTTATGAAATTACTAGTTACATAACTTGTATACATAACCATTATTAGATACTGTAAGGATTCAGCCTTATCCATTTCTAAATGTTTACCCAAATACCACAAAAAATATGAGTGTGCCGGTGATGTTGTAGACTTTAGAACTTGGCAATGTAATAGTCTAATCAAGCCCACAATAATGAGTACTTATAGATTTTAGATGGAGTAAACTTGGTAAATTAAATAGTAAGATTTCTAGGATAAAATCCCAACAAGCCATTATATTTTGTATTATTACCAAACTTACTGTTAGTTAACCCCGTATAAACCCCTTGTTTACTCTCTTTTAATTGTAAAGATACCCTTAAATAACATGTAGTGGGCCAATCCTTTTAGGATAACACCAACTAATTGTATCATATAAACCTTTACACCTTACCTACCCTTTAGATTTAAGTCCATTTATTAGTTGCTTGTTGCTTAAAGTGTAAAGTATGTATTTCTTGTGTCTTGTGTCATTTTCTATCTTTGGTATGGTTGGGAAATTTGCACATTGCAATGGGAATGTAAAAAGTAGTCAAATTACATGGAAGAAATTATCTAGAGTTATTATGATCGTGAAGATGGGGGGGGGGGGGGGGGGGGGGGGGGGGGGGGGGGGGGGGGGGGGGGGGGGGGGGGGGGGGGGGGGGGGGGGGGGGGGGGGGGGGGGGGGGGGTGAAATTACACCGAGATTCGTATTATAGTATTGTTAAACAAAATCGAAAAAATTAGATCGCAACAAAAAAGAAGAGGAAAGTTTAAAGATAGTCGGTTCGTTAAAGCTTAAACCGATGGAATTATTTGAAGGATCGATTATTCGTTGACGGATGGTTATAAATCAACGATGTAAAGTTTTGTGTAAAGTGTTAGATATCGTCACTTATCTTTGTAAAAGTATGTAAAGTATGGGATGATTGGGAGTTAACCGCTACGGGAACGCCAACTTAGGTTGTTGTTTTTTTATCTATGATCAAGTAGCAAGTAGCAACTTGAACCTTATCTATTTGGACTTAATCTATTTGTTTCATGAATTTTTATTTAACAACATTTTATTTCTCTTTCTTAATCATTAACCTTAGGTTTTACTCGAATGAGGATGTGATCGAATCATGCATGTCTATTCCGTTGTTATGGCCATATATGTGTGATTCAGCTGCCTTGTTGGTTTATTACTTTTGGCAAAAGTTAGAAGATCCATACCCTATATCATTCTTCATCCTAACCCTTGGTTAAAATCGAATGAGGATCTGATCGAACACACATGTCTATTTCATCGTTACGGCCATGTATGTGTGATTTAGCTGCCTTGATGGTGTGGTACTTTTGGTGAAAGATTGTTAGAATGATCAACCCTAAGCCTTATCATTAAAACCTAATTTACCTTTATAAACTTGTTACTCCTTAGCTCTAGTGGTGGAGATGTGTATCCTTGCCAAACCTATGAGAGAATACTCGTCACGACCGAGCAATTGAGCGAATTAAGTTACATGATACCACAAAGATTAGCTGTGTGATTTTGAGTGTTTTCATCTTTCCTATTTCATGAGGTGTGTGGTTGTGTACTTGGTAATTGATCAATATAAATGCTTAACTAAAAAATCTTAGGATACATTTTTTCATAAACTTCTACAATCGGGTCAAAAATTACTTCTTATTCTTACCAACGGAAAACCTACATTTTTGTCTTAACACTTTTTTTTTTTTTTTATATTGATTGACTAAAATTTTTTTTAAAATTTAATTTTTTTGCTATTTTGGTGGGAAAACGGGTACGTGAGAACAAAACAATAAGCATGTAATATCAAATCGATAGATTCCCTCCCCAAACTAAAACAAAACATTGTCCTCAATGTTTAAAGGCGGGTCTCTATGAAAATCTAAGCTGTTTATGAATTATGCAAAGATAAACGTGAATCGATAATGATGAAAGGATATCGGATCTCCCCAAACTAATTTCAAATAAAGGATAGGAAGCTCGAGTGATACGGGATATAACACCGGACACGAGAGGCTTCAGAAATTGTTGGTTCATCCTGCAAAAATCACAATAAACAACAAAAAATGAAAGAAGCTAGCCTCAACACATCACAACACATTATTATTAGAACAATAGAAAATGGATAAGCATTGAGTGAACTCCCACGAAGCGGCTTGTTGTTGGTCACCGAGTCGCAAGCTCGACTCGATCCCTAAATTAATTCGTCCTTAGGGAGAGCAAATGGAAAACTATCATTGAACATGCCCCTGGCTTATGAAACGTGACAATTATAACACCCTGTGTTTTCAAGTCATTGACGACATCAATAAATTCACAATATACCTTTTTGAATTATACGTGTTTGCTTAAAATTGTAAACGTTAAGTTAAATCGCGTACGCCAAAAATTAGCGTTCAATGTAAACGGGCACCAAACAATTAAATGTTTACATCAAGCAAGGGTTATATAATTATTTTGAGGATAATTATTAACTTTGTTCATTTTATTTTTATCGGATACGTAAAGTGTATACGTTTCACGATAAATTGCGTTAAGGCACTCCCGGAACCACAAAAACTTTCCTACGCTTCAACAAATACCCACTTTTATACCCAATACACAAAAAATTTCATAAATATATCATGTATATCTTTGTTTTGCCGAAAATCTTGCATCATATACAAAGATATACATGAAAATTTAGTTTAAACTTGCAACTTGGTCAAATTAGACACCATACTTCATAAATGGCACCATTCCTACCATACCTTGACCAAAGACTAGGACCATGGCCATTCCTAAGACTCTTTTATGTCCCCTTGACTAACCTAACATGTTTACTACTTATACATTGTGCAAGTAACAAAGGAAAGACTCATAACATTAACACTTGACCAAAAATCAAACAAAATCACCTCCTTTACCCTCTCTATATGCTACGGCAAACAAGCACCCCTTTACCAAACCCATACAAAATTTTCTACAATCCATACACTTCTATATACACCTATTCTAAGATATACTAAGGCATTTGCAAGCATTGAATCACCATTTCCAAGTATTTCACAAGTAAAAGGAAGTTAGGGTTCTATTAAGGAAAGCTAGGGTTTATTAAGTGCAAGCTTGGTTTTTGTGGCTAAACAAGGGTTTAGTACTTGTACATCATCATCATCATACCTCATAAGGTCGAGAGATTTTACCTTGTCTTTGACATGCATCACAAGATTTGATCAATTCGTAAGCATCCTTATAAATTGTAGGCCAAAAGAATCCGGCGTTAAATACTTTCCGAGCTGTGATGTTGGCACTGTGATGGCCCCCGGTGGGTCCTTCATGGCAAGCCTTGAGGATTTCAAGAGCTTCTTGGCCAAATACACATCTACGGATGATTTGATCTGCACATGTTCGAAAAAGATAGGGATCATCCCAAAAGTAATGCTTTATATCCTTGAAAAACTTCCTCTTTTGTTGGGTTGACATTCCTTTGATAAGAAAATTCCCCGCGTGGTAATTTGCTATATCGGCAAACCACGGGATATTTTGGTCATCATGAGAAGTCACCGTATTCAATGTTTCAAGAGGAAAAGTTTCATTAATCTCTTTAGGATCAAAAACATTCTCATACGGGTTTTCAAGACGAGAGAGGTGATCGGCTGCATAGTTTTCAGCTCCCTTGGTATCAATAACTTTGAAATCAAATTCCTGAAGAAGTAAGACCCATCTAAGCAATCTTGCTTTGGCATCTTTCTTGTTGAAAAGGTATTTCAATGCGGAATGGTCCGTGTAAACAACACTTTTGTTCATGATTAGATATGATCGAAACTTCTCAAACGCGTAAACAACTGCAAGCATTTCTTTTTCGGTTGTTGTGTAGTTTGTTTCTGCTTCGGTCATGGTCTTACTTGCATAATGAATTGGTCGGAAATGCTTCTCAATTCTTTGCCCTAGAACCGCACCTATTGCATAATCACTTGCATCGCACATGATTTCAAAAGGTTGGTCCCAATCCGGAGCAATGAGAATTGGAGCTTCGGTTAACTTCTTTTTCAATGTTTGAAAGGCTAGAATGCAATCTTCCGAGAAAATGAAAGGAGTGTTTTTCTCTCAAGAATGGTCAGGGTCGAGAATTTGGAAAAGTCTTTGAAAAATCATCGATAGAATCCGAGCATGCCGAGAAAAACTTCTGATCCTTTGATGGTCGTGTGGGTGAGGAAGCTTGAAAATTACTTCAACTTTTGGCCTTATCGAACTTCAATTCCTTACTAGAGATCCTACGTCCAAATACAATGCCTTCTTTAACCATGAAATGGCTCTTTTCCCAATTTAGTGCTAATTTGGTGTCTTCACACCGTTAAGCATTTTGTCTAAATTGGCAAGACACGAGGAAAAAGAATCTCCGAAAACTAAAAAATCATCCATAAAAACTTCCATCGTTTTTTCTATCATGTCGTGAAAAATGGCCATCATACAACGTTGAAAAGTTCCGGGTGCATTGCACAAACCGAATGGCATACGACGGTACGCGAAAGTTCCGTATGGGCACGTGAAAGTAGTTTTCTCTTGATCTTTAGGGTCAATTGGGATTTGAAAATACCCCGAAAAACCATCTAAGAAACAATAAAATTCGTTGCCGGCTAAGCGTTCTAGCATTTGGTCCATGAATGGTAACGGAAAATGGTCTTTACAAGTTGCTTCGTTTAACTTTCGATAGTCGATGCAAACTCTCCATCCCGTGACTAATCTTGTAGGCACCAATTCATTTTCTTCGTTCTTGACAACGGCATAACAAACCACCTTTATAGAACACAATCGACCGGACCACCCCATGACTATCCGAGATCGGATAAATCAATCCCGCGTCAAGAAGTATTCTACTTCTTCTTGATGACGTCTTTGATTTTAGGGTTAAACCCCCTTTGAAAAAAAAATGGGTTTTTTTGGACTGAAGGTTTCCGAACTCATCTTCTAAAAGGATTATGTAGAGAGCAAAACTCTGATCTATGCCTCGGATATCAGAAAGTATTCCAATCAATTGCTTGTTTCGGATTTTAGGATACGATAATGATGTAGGTTCAAATCAACCCCCCCCTCTTGCGCTTAAATCATTTGAAATTAGACTGGAAGCTTGATATTTTCCTCTAAAACCGCATACACGAGATGCGGAATAAACGCTTAAAGTTCGACGTTCGTGAAGTACCACTTTTGGTTCGGAGTAAACACTTTCTATGGTTTCAACAACTTTAAGATCTTTTTGAATTTCGGGTGAGTAATCTCCTTGGTTTGTGGATGAGGTAATTGATCATTGTTAGAAGATGCTTCACGAATTAGAATGTCCACCCACGGGATACTAAGTACGTAGCATTTTGAAAACTGGCGAAACTGGTTCATCATCGATTGCTATAAAAGCATCGGCTTCTTCAAAGAGTAGAAAATCGCTTTCATCAAAAGGAGTAAGTGTCGGAGATGAAGTGGAAACAATCGGATCGTAGTACGGAGAAGGATTGTTGTAAGCAACGGAATCGGAAAATCCAAGAACTTCTTGTGAATAAATTTCACAAGTGACATCGATTAGATCAACTTTCTTCAACGATTCGAGATTGTTGTATGAAATGGAAGGTGCATCACCACATTTAAGGGTTAAAGATTGATCATCATTCCTAAGAGTAATCTCTCCTTCATAAACATCGATTAAAGCATGAGCCGTCCTAAGAAAGGGTCGCCCGAGTATCAACGGTACTCGAGGATCGGCTATAAAATCAAGCACAACAAAATCGGCCGGAAAGTAGAACTTTCCTACCTTAACAAAAACATTTTCGGCTACACCGGTTGGTTTGGAAATTGTACGGTCGGCTAATTCTAAAACCATTTTTGTTTCAGTTAGGCCCGGGAGTTGAAGCTTTTTCCAAATGGATAAAGGCATGAGATTGATACTAGCACCTAAATCGGCAAGGGCTAAGTAACTATCGAACTCCAAAAAATCACATGGAATGAGAAATCGACCGGGGTCACCTAGCTTTTCCGAAAGCTTTTTTAGGACAACCGCACTACAATTTTCATTCAACGGTGTTTTGGTTAATTCGATCAACTTGTCTTTATTATTTAACATCTTTTTAAACATCGACGCAAACTTTGGCATATGAATGAGAGCATCCGCAAAACTAATCTCAAAATGAAGATTTCGAAAGATTTCCATAAACTTTGAAGAAAGAATGTCATCTTTTTCATGAATCTTTTGTTTGTTGAGTCTCGACGGGTAAGGTAAATTAGGTTTGGCTTTGTTAGCAACGAAAGAAGGCTCTTCGATTGGTTCTTTGTCTTTGGTTTGTTCTTGGACCAATGGAGGAGGTTGGATGTCTTCGGTGCTTGGTAGCTCCGTATCCTTTGTCGCCTCACTTTCCTTTTCCACCACCGGCGGTGGAATCGGAGGTCCATCGTATGAAACACCACTACGAGTCGTAATTGCCTTGGCTTCGTTTCTAGGGTTTGGAATGGTATTGCTTGGTAAAGAACTTGAACTTGAAGGTTGGTTGGTGTGATAGCTTTGCATGAAACTGAGCATCATTTTCTGAAAATCATCTTGTTTCTTTTGAGAATCATTGTAAACTCTTTGAAAATCATTTTGGTTTCTTTGAAAATTATCCAACTTCATTTGTAAGTTATTCATGTTCGCATCATTAGCTTTAGCATAACTTTCAAAATCCGTTTTAGACACTCCTTGAACTTGTGAAATGGGAGGTAAAGCTTGATTAACCAAAGGTTGATTTGTTGGTGGTTGGTATGGTGGGGCTTGGTAAACGGCTCCTTGATTGTTTGGACGGTTTTGGTTAAAGTTGGTTCCACGGTTTTGATTGAAATTAGAATTGGTTCCTTGATATCGGTTTTGGTTGTTTTGAACATTCGGTTGATTGAAACCCGGTGGTCTCATTTGACTTGCCAAATTGGAAGGTTGGTTTCTTTGAAGAAAATTGCCAACGGCTGCGGTTTGTTGAAATTGTTGGATGTTGTCATGAAAAACGGGAAAATCGTTTCCACCTCGAGTTAACGGACAATGGTTAAAATTATGATTCGATCCACACGTAACACATACTTCCTCAACCGCTTTGACGGGTGCTGGAGTAGTAACAACTAAAGCTTTTCAATTTCATTCCATCCCAATTTGGGGTTTCATCTTGATAGTCATCTTATCCTCAAGAGAAGCGGCTATTTGTTGCATATCGAAAGAATTATTAGAAGGTGAAGAATTAGAAAGAGGAGCATCCGTACTCACTCTTGAATCATTAGCACGACTTCTTGAGTAACGAACTTTTGACTTGCTTTCAATAATCGCTAAACCTTCTTGAGGCATCTTGTCTAAGAAATTGCCACCCGCAGCGGAATCTAAAGCATCTTGATCGTTGGAATTCAAGGAATTGTAAAAAGTATCGAGTTGGTGTAGTTCCGAAAAGCCATGGTGAGGACATTGACGAAGAAGTCCTTTAAAACGTTCCCATGCTTCATTGAAGGTTTCGTTTGGTTCTTGAAAAAAATTGGTGATTTTGTTTCGAAGGTAAGTTGTTTTCGAAGGTGGAAAGAATTGGTTTATGAATTTTGAAACAAGGTCGTCCCATGTGAGAATTGATCTAGGAGGTTCCTTGTCTAACCAATCTCGGGCTTCACCGTCTAGAGAAAAAGGAAAAAGCAAAAGCTTTATCGAAGTGTTCGGAACTTCGGGATGTCTAAACGTTGAAGTGACCTTGTTAAAAAATCGAAGGTGATTGTGAGGTCTAGTCTACCCGGTAAACTTATAACTTTGAGCACAAGATTGATTAAAGTTGTTTAATCTCGAAATTGTTAGCCTTAATGGTGGAACAACAATAGCATTCTTCATACCATTCGATGGGTAGCTTGTAAACATTTGGGCCATGAACGATTGTCGGCCATTGCAACCATGTTTTGATCGCCAATTGTTTCTTTCTAAATCAGAATATTCAACAACAACCGGAAGAATTTTTGTTGTTGACGACGTCTTCGAGATTGCGAACGAGTGCGCATAAAAAGAAAAACTAAAAATCAAAAAAGCAAACCATTACACTAAATTGTTTAACAAGAATTTTAACGGTTACACGTAAGAGACTAAACAAATAATCAACGACTTCACGGTACTCTCAAAACTGCTTTTCAAGGTGGACTGAACTTCGTAGAGACACAAATGGCAAGTGTTAAATCTTTGATTACGAGTTGGGAACAATTGCAAGTTCACCGGAAATTAAAATGATAATATCTCAATAGAAGATATTATTTGTTGGTGTTCGATTACCAACTTTGTTTATTTTATTTCTTTTTTAAAGGACACATTTTTATATTTTTGATTTTTCTATTTTTTTATCTTTTACTTATACTAAAAAGAAAAGGAAAATATTTTTTACTTTTTTATTTTTTATTTTTTTATTTTTTTGATTTTTGAATTATAAAGCAAGAATGAAACTTTCGAGGACGAAAGGATCTTCAAACCAAATCAAACACAAAACGAAGGAATCTTAAACACTAGTCCCCGGCAGCGGCGCCAAAAACTTGATAGTATTTTTATATACTTGAAAAATATACCACAATATAGTATAAACCTAAGAGCAATTAAGAATAATGCCAAGTGACACTCGGTAAAATTCACTCTTAAAAAATATATATTATAATATATAATACTTATATTAAACCGGGTAAATATGATCACCCGGGTCGTTTCCCCAACGACTAGTGAAATTGAAACCTCGTTTAAGCTTGGATTCTGATTTGAATGAAGCAAAGATATTTTTGGTAATCTATATCTACTAAATAAAAAGCAACAATTAAAATGGACAATTAAAAACAATTAAACAATTAAACTAATACGGGAAACAAATAAAACGCGACATTTAAGCAAACCCACTAAATTTAAACCCTAAAATTGCAAATTAAGTTTCTAAACCTAAATTATGATAAAATAAAATTTTAAGACAAAGAAAAATATTTTTTAGATTATTTTTGAATTTTTTAAGAATTAAAAACTATTTAAAACTAATTAATTCCTAGAAAATATAAAAAAATATAAAAATAATTGAAATTATATTTTTCCTAAATAAAATAAGTAAAAATAAATTTTTAGAAAAAAAAAGAATTACTATTTTTGGCTTTTTAGATTTTTAGTTATGGCTTTTTAAAGATTTTAACTAATTTAAAACTTAAAAATAATAAAAATATTAAAAATATTAATCCTAAAATTTTTATAAAGATTACACTAAATAAAAAAAATGCAGAAAATTACTAAAAATAAAAGCCCCAAATTTTAACTTTTTATTAAAGACTAATTAAACTAATTAAAACTAAACCCTAATTATTAATTAAAATTAATTAAAAACTAATTAAAAACTAACCTAGGGATTAACTATGCAAAGACCTAGGGACTAACAGTGCCATTTTAAAGAATACTAAAAGTTACACAAACAGTCCCTGAGGCCCAACCCCGACTTCACCCCAAGTCCTTTTAAGCCAAATTAAGATGACTTCTTAAAAAGTTAATAAGAGAGAAAACTCAAAAAAGCAAAGTTTTTAAAGGAAGCTGTGGGAACAAAATAAAAAAAACTATATTACTGAAACTCACTGATAAGCTCAATATAGTAAGCTTATTTTTAAGCTGACCTCATAAAAAAATTGAAAGAGGGCTTAACTCTTGGTTTTAGAAAATAAGCTATAAAAAGCTCAAAATAAGTTCAAAATGAAAAAGGAAAGAAGCTTAAGCAAGCTTATGACTTGCTAAATCTAAAAATGAAAAGAAAATTAAGCTGGAAGTACTTTTAAGCAACTGAAATTGAGCATGAACTAAGCAAACTCAGAAAACCAAAGCAATAAGCAAAAATCCAAATAAGCTAAAATCCTCAAAAAGCAAATCTAGACTTTAAGCTATTGAGAACTGATAAAGCTACTTATAATCTATCTATTTAAGCTATAAAAACTAGGATCATAAGCTAAAATTAACAAATTAATAATCTACTTAAATGACCTACTGTTTTTGGTGTTTTTGGCTTTTAAGCTGTTTTTGAAACAAAATTTAAGCTAGAAAATAAGCTATAAATTGAAAACTAATTCCTAATCTAGATTAAGCTATGTCTAAACTAAATTATACTTGAATTTTAGAGATTAAAACCTAAGTTTACATGATGAAAAAGAAAACCAAGAGTGACAGTAGGAACAACCTAGTTCCTGCTGATGCACTTGACACCTTACCACAAAGAAACAATGCAGCTACAAGCTAGGACTTACCTACACTAAACACACTCAAATGAGTATGTTTAAACAAGATTTAAGCAAACACAAGCCCTAGAGTCCCTAGAATAAGAATAAGCAATCCAACTTATAAGCCTAAGTTACCCTGGTGCTGACAGAATCATGATAAGCCTTAATTTCTTTAAAATTACAAACCAACTTTTGAAATCTTTTTTAAAAACTTGTTATTCAATTAAACTCAGCTGACCAAAGTGATTTGCCCAAATGATTTTGACTTTTAAGGGTCAAATACACCTAAACCAAACACCCCTTTAAATGATTGACAGATTTGAAATGAGCTTCAAAATGAAATCTAATTAGCTAAGTTTAATAACCAGATAACTTTTAGCTTATATTAAACCTAATTAACCTAAATTATTAACTAAATAAGCATTAATCTAAGATATAAGCTATATCTACTATTTTTGGCTTTTTTAAGGTTTTATGACAAGATTTAAGTAAAACTATGATCTATTCTAGGAAAATCAAAAACATATGAAGAGTACTAATTTATAAGCAAATATAAGAAGTAAAAAGCACAGATAAGCAGATTAAATAAGCAAATAAGCAATATTAGACTAATTAAGCAAGCTAACTACTTATTTAAAGCAAGATATTAAAAAGGAACTTACAAATCCCTCTAGCTAAACAAGAGGACCAATAATGGCAGCTACAAGCTCCCTATCTTATTAATAAGCTAGGGTAATAAGTCCATGGGGATCCTTCCTTTATAGATCCCCCTTCCATAAGCTTATAATCCCAAAATGCAAAGGTAATAGGTTTTAAACTGATTTTAAGGTAGTTAAGGTAAGATTAAGGTTGATTAAGCTCAATCATGAGCTTAGAGACTCATGAGAGCTTATTAGTAGCTTATGAGAGCTTAATGAGTCCATAACATGAAATGAGAGCTTATGAGTAAAGGATAAAAGCAAACACTAATTTTATTACTTAAAAACATTCATTACATAAAGGAAATTACAATATTAAGCTGAAAATTACATTAAGCACAATATTAAGCTAAACTAGATTATTAAAAGTTAAAAAAGGAAAAATGAAAGGTAAAAAGAAGGTGTAATGTGTGTGTGAGCTGAGGCCTTTTTATAGGCTGAGTGAGAAGCTTCTAGGTCCTTTGAGCCTCTGCCAATCCTTTAATCTCTGCCATCTAATCATTACAATCCTTGGATCTTAAATATTGGCCGTTGGATCATTGTGGACACTTGAGGATTGCCAAGCATTCACCCTATGATATGACAGCTTGCTACTATGTGAATTGATATGAGAGCAAAACCCTCCAAAAAGTAAGGCTTTTCACCATGGTTGACGTGTCTCCTCTTGAGTGTGAGCTAGTGAGATCACTTGATATGACAGATTTCTCCTTACCATCTTGCTTAGGAGCTCTTGAATTACCCAGTTTAGCCATCATAAGAGAAGCCCATCTTCTTTTCCTATGCTTGGTGTGAAATGGTGATGACGAATGAACAATAAAAACCATTTGCTGCCTATTTTTGACAGTTAATTCTGTTGGAGTTTGGGATAATGGTACAATAGGTCCTTGTCTTCTCTTTTTCCTTTTCGAGTTATAAAACTACTTTTGGAAATTGCAAAACCAACCCTTGTGTATTTATATAAAAGGAAATGGACTATGAAATAGGCTTAATAATGGGCTTTTGGGCTTTTTGGGTAAGGGTAACTTAGGGTTTTTAAGGCCCATTGAGGTTTTCTGGACCCAATAAGGGATTATTTTTGTACTTTTGTGAAACTTGGAGGGTGAAAATGGAATATTTTTTGGTTTTGTTGACTTTTGTTGACCATGATTTGACCACTTTGACTGAGGGTTTGACTTTTCCTGGCTTCGGCTTTGAATTCTTTGGCTTCTTTTGTACTCTTCTGATTCTCGTGTCCGTGCTTGCTCGTTTTTTGACTGTTTTCTTGTGACTTCTGATATATCCGTACCTGCACATACAAAACACAAATACAAGCAATGTCAATTCGGTTTACCGATTTGTCATTTGTAGAGGAGTATCTCGTGGTTTGATCTAGATTAAAAGTGACGGCTTCGCTATCAACCCGAAGGGTTATTTCCTCTCCATAAACATCTATTAAAGCACGACCGGTCCTTAGAAAGGATCTCCCAAGTATGAGAGGTACTCGAGGATCAGCTTCGAAATCGACAACAACAAAGTCGGTAGGAAAATGAAATTTCCTGACTTTGACAAAAACGTCTTCAGCGAGTCCTTTAGGATAAGTAATTGATCGGTCCGCTAACTCTAAAGTCATCCGAGTTGGTGTGAGTTCAGGCAGAGAAAGCTTTTTCCAAATAGAAAGAGGCATAAGATTTATACTCGCACCAAGATCGGCCAAGGCGTGGCATACCTCTATTCCTGGGAAATTACATGGAATAAGAAACTTGCCGGGATCTCCAAGCTTTTCAGGAAGCTTTTTGAGAAGCATCGCCGAGCAATTCTCGTTCAATGGAATCTTAGCTAACTCAAGCAACTTTTCCTTATTCATGAGCAAACTCTTAAT
Organism: Tanacetum coccineum; assembly: GCA_026074375.1. Classification (NCBI taxonomy): domain Eukaryota; kingdom Viridiplantae; phylum Streptophyta; class Magnoliopsida; order Asterales; family Asteraceae; genus Tanacetum; species Tanacetum coccineum. The sequence continues at coordinate 9,726 of BQNB010003083.1, read as the reverse complement.
CGTAGGAGCAAATCTTGGCATCAAAAGTAAAGCATCTGCGAAACTAATGTCGAAGCGCAAATCTTGAAAGATTTGGAAGATCTTCTCCATTTGATTCGAAGCTTTGTCACGGGACTTTTGTTTATCACGTCGTGAAGGATATGGAATATTTGGCTTAGGTAAACTCTTCGGAACATCGGGTTCCGGAATGGGAGTGGTTTTAGGTAAAGTCGTCGGAACATCGGGTTCCAGAACAGAAATGGGGATAACCGGAGGTGGGATTTGAGCGGTACTTCCTTGGAAATTTGTTTGCTCTTTATCCGTTGTCTCCTCGGTTTCTCGTTCCACTACCTTTTTAGGAGAAGGATTAGTAGGAATCGAGGGTCCCTCATAAGCAACACCACTTCGAGTAGTGATTGCTTTCATCTCACCCTTCGGGTTTGGAATGGTGTTACTCGGAAGAGTACCCGAAGTTGAGGCTTGGTTTTGAAACAATCCACAAATCATGTTTTGCAAATTATTTTGAAAAGTGGTTTGTTGATTCATCATGACGGCTTGTTGAGATTTTATCGTGTTCTGAATTTCATTCTTAAGGTCTCCTTTCAACGAATTGATTTGACTTTGCATGTTCCTTAACATCTGATCATTATTCCTCTTGTAACTTGAAAAATCATTTGAAATTTCTTGTTGAACTTGATTATTAGGCACTTGAAAAGGTTGATGTTGAAATCCTTGGTTTTGAAAATTTTGAGCATGATTATTTTGATTTTGAAAACCTTGATTTCCATGAAAATTATTCCCCCGATTAAAGTTATTCCCTTGAACATGATTCTGATTAAACCTATTTTGACCATTGTTTTGCACCGGAGCAAAACCTGGTGGTGCCATTTGATTACTAACACGGTTCGGAGTGTTAGCTTGATTGTAAGTACCCGTAGTTGCACAAACACTAGCCTGATTGTTATCGGTGGCCGGACAATTATACCAAGAATGAGCACCACCACAAGTAACACAAGATTCCTCAACCGCTTTAACTGGAGCGGGAGTGACAACTTTTTTAGAAACAATCTCGACTAAGGTCGAAAGTTGATCCGCAAGCTTATCAATTCTCTCATCCGTTTTACTAGAAGTAGCATTCATCCTAGAAGCATTTGGTTTATTTCGTGAATAACGTACTTTTGATTTGTTCTCAATTATGTTTAAAGCCTCTCTAGTCGTTTTACTCAAAAGATTTCCACCCGCAGCGGCATTTAAGGAGTCTTGTTCATTGTCGTTTAAACCATTGTAAAAGGTATCAACTTGAGTTAACTCCGTAAATCCGTGATGGGGGCATGCTCTAAGCAACTCCTTAAATCGTTCCCAAGCTTCACTAAAAGTTTCCTCGAATTTTTGTGTAAAACGAGAAATTTCATTCTTTAAGTGAGTGGTTTTCGAAGGAGGGAAAAATTGGTTAACGAACTTGGTAACGAGATCCTCCCAAGTCAAGATTGAATTTGGTGGTTCTTTCTCGTACCAAGTTTTAGCGGCTCCCTCGAGCGAATATGGAAACATCATAAGCTTAATCACATCGTTAGGCACATTCCTAAATCGTAAAGTCGAGGTAATCCTTTTGAAACTATTAATATGAGCATGAGGATTATCGTTTTCACGACCGTAAAACGGGTTAGCTTGAACCAACTGAAGCAAATTCGTCTTAATCTCAAAATGATCGGCATTGATTTCTGGTAAAACAATAGCTTCTCCATACCCTTCCGTGGGGGCACGGAGTAGCTCCTCCATGGTACGTTCTGCCATAGGTGCAACAATAGTTCGAATCTCGGGTTCGACTATGTTAGAAACTTGTCTTCTCCGACGTCTAGGAATTGTGACGTTTGAATTAGGATAATTAGAACGTCTAGTGCGCATGCACTATTGAAAAGAAAATAGAAAAATAATAAGAAAAATATTTTTGGTTTTTCTAAAGTTTATTCACAATCTAATTTTAACGGACAATGAGAAAGACAACTTGAACCAAATAATCAAACTTACTTCACGGTAGCTCTTAAAAAATTTTCTTTTTAAGGTGAGTCGTATCTCGTAAGTGACACAAATGGTAAGTTTTTTATATCTTTGATTCGAGTTGGGAACTTATTATGATAATACCTCAATTGAAGGTATTATTTGTTGGTGTTCTTTTACCAACTTTGTTTATTTTAAAATTTGAAAGAGAAAATATTTTTGTATTTTTGTGTTTAATCTTCTATTTATACTAAAAAGAAAAGAAAAATATTTTTACTTTTATATATATATTATATATATATATATATATTGATTTTCTTAAAAGCGTAACTTTCGAAAACGAAAGGTTCTTCAAAACACGATCAACAAACTTCAAACGAGAGAATCGTAACACACTTCCCCGACAACGGCGCCAAAAATTGATCGTAGAAATTTCACGTATATATAATATATCAAAGTACTTAAAGAAATATACAAATAATCCTTGAGGGCAAAGATTAAATGCAATTTAAAACACAAAAATATATAATACGTTTTTTAACCGTTAAGTGATTACCGGGTTGTATCCCAAAGAAATGTGAATTGATACTCTTGATTCAGTTTGGACACTGTTATGAATAATTTTCAACTTTTTGATTGATTTTCTATTACTAAAAATAATTAAAACAATTAAATGCAAGAAATGTGAATTGATACTCTTGATTCAGTTTGGACACTGTTATGAACAATTAAATGCAAGAAAAATAACTAAACACGGGAATGACAAAATAAACCCTAATAAGCTCCTTAACCTAGAATTTGAATTAATAAACTAATTCTATGAGTAAAAATAAAGGGATTTGCAAAATTTGAAAACTTAACGATAAAATTTTAAAGAAATCACAAAATCGAATAACGGGAATCGAAAACCGAGCCCAAAAAGCTAAAATGCTCAAAAATAAACCTACGAGAGTCAAACTAATTTTCCTATGAACTTCATGATAAAAGAAAATTTTCTAAAAAAGATTTATATTTTTTTAATTATTTTTCTATTTTTTATGATTTTTTTAAGTTTTTAATGAAAATAAAAGATTAAAAATACTAAATTAACTCTAAAAATTCTAGAAAAATGACAGAAAATAGCTTAGACTATTTAAATCCTAGGAAAAATAAGCCCGAGATCGCAGCTTATTAAATAAGCTATGAAATAAGCTTCAACAACTTATAAGGCTTATTGGCCAAAATTGTATATAAAGGATTAATAGTGCAAGGGTCTTATGAAAAAGACCCAAGGGCACAGCGGTAAGGAGTGGGAGTGTGTGTGTGTTTATAAAAGGTTGAGGTGTTGAGGTCGGGGGTTCGAGCCTTGCTCACCCCCGACTTCCACTTCCCTTTTTTTTGGTTTTTATAAAAAACTTAAAGAACAAAAGTTGTTAAGGACAACTTTTTAAGCTACTTTAATAAAAGCACTATAAGCTGAAACTTAAAAATAAGCTCTTAAAGAGCTTATGAAAAAGCTGTTTACAGGAAATGAGCTTTTGAGCCTTTAAAGCTAATTTTCACTTAATGCTTGCACACAACTCATTTTAAGCTCAAATTTGATTCTAAAAACTATTTTAAAAAGCTAATGATGTGTATGAGCTAATTATGAAAAGCTAAATTAACAAAGAACACTATAGGACTCCTAAATCTAATGATTAAGACAGCAAACTCAGAAACTAAAACTTAAGGCTTGAAAACTAAATAAGCTAAATTGCACAATAAGCCATTTCAGGATTTGAGCTTTTGAAAACTTAACAACCTACTTATAAACTATTAATCCAATTCATAAAAACAAATGCTAAAAGCTAGAAATCAAAATTAAGAACCTAAAATCTACTTAGTACTGTTTTTGTATTTTTAAGATTTTTTTTCTGATTAAATTAACCTAAGAAATAAGCTAGAAATGTGAAAACAAGCTTTAAACTAACTAGTCCTATATCTAAACTATGAGCCTACTCAATTTTAAAACCTAAAACCTAATTAAGCTAGCTTAAGTTCAAATGGAAAGGCAGCAGTATTAACTGCTGTTTTTACTACTGCTGGTGCAATTGGCCAAAGGGCAAAACACAAATGCAGGTGTCCTTAAGGGACAACCCTGCACTACACACTCTTATTGAGTGTGTCTAACTCAACATAAACAAGATCCAAGCTTAATGAGGCTTGGATCAAATTTTTGACAAGCTAAGGAAAGGGAAAATTCCCCTGGTGCAGGAACAAAGAGAATAAGCCTCTAAATTATATTAAGCTTTAACTAATCCTACAAACCTGCTCAAAACTTAATCAAATGTGAAGATCAAACTAACCAAATAATTTTGCACAATTCAGTTTGACTTTAAGAGGTCAAACTGCATCAATCCAAACACCCCTTTAACTAAGACAATTTTCATTTTAGCTTATGAATTTGAAATCTAGCTATTACAACTTAGATACCAGATAATAACTAGCTTATAATAAGTCTAATAAGCATAAACCTATAAGCTAATAAGCCAGAAATCAATAAGCTACACTAATCTACTTATTTTTAGTTTTTAATGACAGTTTATAGGTGATAAGTAAAAACTAAGATTAAGACTATGAAATCTAGAACTAACAGCATTTAACTAACATAATAAGCATGTCTAAGATGAAACTAATAAGAATAAGCAAATAATGAGCAAATTAAGCAGTTATTAAACTAAGAAATTAAGACAAAAAGCTAAATAAGAAACTTACTTGAGCCTTAGCTAAACAAAGGCATTAATAAGCTCAAGTGAGCAATCTACAAGCTCTGGCTTATCAATGATAAGCCAGTATAAGTCATTGGAAGCTCTTCCATAGCTAGCTTCCCTTCCATAAGTCCACAGTCAATAAGCAAAGGTTCTTAAGCTGAATTTTAAAGTTTGAGTTGATTAAGGCTTAATTAAGCTCAATCACAAGCTTATAGACTTGTGAGAGCTAGTATGAGCTTATAAGAGCTTATGTAACAGTAGCTTAACATTTGAAGAAGATTAAGAACTTATGAGTAAAAACAAGAGCTTATGACAGATTATTTTAAAGTAAAAACTCAATTTCATTAACTAAAAACTTGATTACAATATTTAAAAGGAGATTACAAAAGTTTAAATGAAAATTACAATAAGCAAACACTACAAGCTAAATTTAAGCTAAAATCTAAAGCTACACTCGATATCGTGTGTGTGAATGGAGAGCTATTTATAGCCATCTTCTGAAGCTTCTAGGGGCCTGAATCTGTAGCACGCTCCTCTTGATCTCCTCCATCCATTTATCCCAATCATTGGAAGCTAAATCTCAACCCTTGGATCACTTTTGCACACACGGATTGCCAGCGTGGCAATCCGTGATGTGACAGCTTGTGTGCTTGTATTGTGAGTGAGTCAAGTGCAAAATATCCTTTTTCCTTTTTACTTCTTTCATGTCCTTCGTGTCATTCCTTTGGGGATTGACACATAAGTATGCTTATGTGGAGTTTTAACCCTGCCATGCTATACTTTGCACATTGTATTTGTCCTTTTTTGTCCTTCAATTGGGATTTGCCCCTTGATTTTGACCCTTGGTGAAAAGGTTAGGGACGATGAACAGTTAAACAACTTTTCCCGCTTCTCTTTCTTTTATAAATGATTATTTGACTGTGTTGACCCGGGTAATTTTTATATAAAGGGTTTTGGGCCAGGGCTTTAGATTGGGCCAGGGCTTTGGATTGGTTTTATTATAGAAAGATAACGACTGTTAGGGCATTTAGGGTTTGTTTTGTTACTTTGGTTTAACATGAAGGACTGAATTGGTAACTTCTTTTAGTGAGTTGACCATTTGACTTGTTGACCAAGTTTGACTGGGATTTGACTGAGAGTTGACTTTGATAGCTTCCTCCCGGCTTTTTGCGTGCTCTTCCGTTCTTGTGTTCGTGTTTGCCTGGTTTTAACCATTTTCTTGTGGTTTTTGCTTTATTTGTACATGCACATACAAAACACAAAAACAAGCATATCTTTGCCATTTTTATTATATTTTTTTGGCCTTTATTGGGTTTATTTTGATATAAAATGGATATGCGTTTTCACACATATCAGCGACCAAGCTAGCAACTAGCTTGAACGTCTTCCAGCATGATCCATCACCACATGAGAGGATCTTACTACTCGTTTCCTTGCTCAATTCTTTCCATAGGGAAGGACTACAAAACTCCGCAATGATATCCTGATGTTCCAACAACATCAAGGAGAGTCTCTCTCAGAAGCATGGACTCGTTTCAAGGACTTACTCCAAAAAGTCCCTCATCATGGCATTGATCTTTGGCTCCAAGTCCAAATCTTTTATGACCATGTCAATCCCATGACAAGACAAACCATCAATCAATCGGACGGTGGCAAGCTTCGTGACAGAATCGCTGAAGAATCCTGGGCATTATTAGAGGACCTCGCCCTCTATGACAATGAAAGTTAGAACGACCCAAGGGATTTCGCTAAGCCGGTCAAGGCAGTCTCTTTACCTCAAGATGTCCCGAGTACATCTGACCGCCATTTAATCGAGCTCGAAAATCAAGTCCAACGCTTGATGGAAACTCATCTTGCTCTGATGCAACCTACTCAAGTGAACAAAGTCACTTCTTCATGTGAGATCTGCGGTGGTCCCCACGACATTCAGTACTGCATGGAAAATCCGAACAAGCCTTTGTTGAATATGCGTCCTCGCATAACAACGAAGTGGGAAATAGGCAGTTCACTACTAACCTAGGACCAAGAAGTTTCAAGGAGGCCACCAACACTTGGAAGGACAAACCGAATTTCAACTAGGAACGAACTCAATCCTTCGCAAGCCTACAAAAAGGATCGTTCTCCACCCATTCCTTTAGTTACCCTACAAAGCTTGAAAGGACACTGAGAGAGTTTGACTCTCATCATGAGAGGAGATTATCTAACCTTGGAGCTCAACTCGGGCAACAACAAGACGACATGATCAATAAAATTAATACTTTATAGAAAGTCTTCTCTGAAAAGCTTGAGGACACTTCCACCCGTGATACTACAAAAAATCCTATGACTCAAATGAATTACGCGTCCACCAACTACCCTACAAAAGAGGAGCTCCAAGGAAAGGGAATCAAAATCCCATCAAAATTACTCTCCCTAAAATATCTGTCTCAATCGTCCTTAGCTGAATAAAGCAAAAACCCCTCATCTCCAAAACGTGTTTACTTTGTTAATTCGATCATTATTCTAAGTAAGGAAGACGAAGCTAAGAAAAAGGATGGTGAGAAGTCTACTACAACTGACTGCAAGGGTCACGAGACAATGGATGAGATAGAAGATAAAGTTAAAAGCGAAGAAGAAGTTGAGGAAGATACTGAAAAAGAAACTGAAGAAGAAAAGGAAGGGAACCCGGAACATTTTAACACTTTCCCCACTATGAATGAATTAAGGTATCATGAATGGCTTTTGAAAAACCCTCGGCCCCCATAGGTAAAGGCCAAGATCAGAACCGGAGACGTGAATAATGTGAAGTTTTCCTGCATGATTGGTAAATTCAATAAAGAGCAAGCTTATTTTGATTTAGAATCACCAGTCAACATAATGTCTAGGCTTCACTATAACTGGATCATGAGTAATAGGTTAGAACCAAAAAGGAAACCTTCAAACCCCAAGAAAAACTGCAATTTCGTAGGGAGAGTTAGGGGGTTAAAAGTTTTTGTTGGAAACTTTACTTACGAATGTGACTTCATGGTGCTCGAAAATACAACTAGTGTTATAGATCATTACCTTGGATCAGTGGTGTTCGGAATGCCGTTTGTAGAAGCAACCGGGCTTGTTTATAATAGAGAGGTAGGAACAGTCGTGTTTGAAAGAGATAAGGAAAATATCGTATTCAAAATGCCCACAAAATGGACATGTTTAAAAACATAGATTTTGCAGATATAAGCACCGATCGCATTCCTCCTTTCGTCATAGAGAGTGATAATGATAACTGCGAAAAACCAACTACTCGGACAGCTTAGATTTAAGGCCTGAATACAAGTATGATGAATATGTGTGCAGAGGCATTCGAAGTTTGATGGCCACAAAAGCCAGAAGGAAGAACAAAGGAGAAGTCACGTAAGGACTTGTGACTTCAAGTCTAGCTACAAGACTCATAAATAAAGAAAAGCGCTTCTTCGAAGGCAACGTAAAATTTACTTTCCCGCATTTAGGAGTGTCTTGTGTTTTATTCTTTATTGTTTGTTTTATAATGTTTGAATCAATATGTAATCATGCTTTGTTTTGTTTGTAACTTCGTCTTATTTACAATCAAAGGTATTTTGCACAAAATAAGTGTAGGGGTGGTATGTGCTTAATTACACATACCTTTTTCCATAAAAAATGGACTTAAATGACCAAAAACAAACAAAAAACTGCCAATATATGTTTGTTTTGCATTTGTGTTGTGCAAGAAACAGATATTCAAAAAAGGACGAAAAACAAAGCCAAAAACGACAAAACTAAGCACGGAATGGAAATGTGTGAAAAGAAAACAGACAAAAAACTGCCAATATTTTGTTTGTTTTGCATTTGTGTGTCTAGTGTGCATGAAACGGATATTCTGAAAAAGGACGAAAAACCAGAGCCCAAGAAACGAACCTAAAACTAGAAGCACGGAATGGAAATGTGTGTGAAAAGACGAAGCCAAATCTGAGCCAAAAAATCAGATCAGCCAAAAAGTCAACTCAAAAAAAGTCAATAGTCAAGTCAAAGTCAACCCCTGAGACAAGAGTCCAAAGTCAACTTCGCGACAGAAGCCGAAGCATGAAATATAACTTGAGGGACAAATGAAATTGCCAATTTCTAAAGTTCTTATTACAAGGAAACAAGTACAAGGGTGAAAGTGCAAAGTGCAATTTAAGTGAAATACAACTTTAGGGGGCATTCCTGCCAACCCCCTAACCTTGTATTATTCAAGGACTACATTTGCAATAACACATATATCTCTCAGGGACTGAAGTTGACAAACCCCCAAACTTTCAACACTACAATGACGTGTGATGCAACTACACATATATGGTTGAGGGACCATTTTTGCCCCATCACCAAACCTTTACCCTGTCACCCCAAACCTGTTTATAACAGGTTTTCCCGCCAAAAACCTTACCCAAAACCCAAAGCCACTCACGGGTATCCCCATCCTTTTATCCTGCACCTCAAAAATCCCTAGATAAACATTTTCCCCCTCCTCCACTAAGCCTTCCCCACTCCCTAGAACCCTCATCCACGCTGGCAATCCCCCTTTTTACAATAAAAAGCACAATCGATGGCTATGATGATTTGGTAAAAGAAATGATGGCTGGGATTTGTCTTAGATCACTCTCACATAACAAAAACACTTCGTTTTTGTGTCTACAAAGAAGCACAAGAAGGAAAGAGAAGAAAGAAGACCAAAAAAAAATGTTCACTAGCTTAGTATAAATAGGACTAGTTGTAAGCCATCAAGATCATCGAATCTTTTATCTTTTATGTAGTTTTTAATTCAGTTTTACTTATTGTCTTTTAAATTTTCAGTCTTGTAATCTTTTATTCTAAATTTTATGCAAATACAAGTTTTTTTTACATTATTATCATTTAAGCTTTCTTGTCATCTTAACACTGTCTAAACCTGTTTTATAAGCTTTTGTATAAGTTTTTGGCTTATTTTCTGCTTATTTCCTGTTTTTCTAGCTTATTATTGCTGTTTATGCTTATCTATGTTTGTTGTTTGCTTAATAAGTGT